>JAWZTI010000486.1:0-26562 GCA_039880955.1 Chlamydomonas urium
CCCTGGTTGGGCAGCTGCTGAAGAATGTGTATGGCTGCAAGGTGGTCGGCAGCGCCGGCTCTGATGACAAGGTGGGAACTGCTCAGTGCTTTTGCGCCTCAAGCTAGGGCACTTGCTGGGTAGGGGGCACAGGAGACTCTCTTGTGCTCATGATCAAGACCCAGGTGCTAATGTTCAGCTTGCGATTTGCGTGCACGTGTGCTGTAGGTGGCCTTCTTGAAGAGCATCGGTTATGATGATGCCTTCAACTACAAGACTGCCAAGGGCGGCATTGAGGGGGCGCTCGCGCAGCTGTGCCCGAACGGCATTGACATCTACTTTGGTAGGCGTGTTGTGTGTCTTGGCGTGCCTGGTTAATGAGGGCTGGCCTGGGCCGTTATATCACAACACGCTCTTCAAAACCTCTCACCTGGCTGCATCTGTGACTGCCTGGGTGCAGACAACGTCGGAGGTGAGACTCTGGAGGCAGCGCTGGAGCACATGAACCTGCATGGTCGCGTTGTGGCCTGCGGTGCCATCAGCCAGTACGACCCAGATCCCAAGCACAGGTATTCATGAGGCCTGCAGAGTGCAGCACGCCTGGATCCAGCACACATGGTGCGCAGGTAGTGCAGACCTGATGGTCGTGAGCATTTGCACTGCTGCTGCTGCAGGTATGGAGTCAAGAACCTTTTTCAGGTTGTGGCCAAGCGCCTGCTGGTGCAGGTGGGTGATGCAAAATGTTGTTTTGTATCAAAACATGGCAATGATGGATGGCTGCAAAATGTTTCCGGTAGATGCTGATTTAAACGGCTGGTCCTGTGCATTTGCGAAGGGATTCATCGTGTTCGATTACATGGCGGAGGGCGACGATGTTGTGGCCGACTTTGAGCACAACATGACCAAGTATGTCAAGGACGGCAAGGTTGTTGTCAAGGAGGTGTTCAAGGACGGCCTGGAGAAGGCTGGTGAGGCATTCTGCGAGATGATGACGGGTGGCAACACTGGCAAGATGATAGTGAGGGTGTGAGCTAGTTTCAAGCGCATTGTAGCCAGGTGTTGTGTTGCTGTCATTCATATGTTGCGAGCCTTCTTCACAATTACGCAACCCCAGCAGTTACACAACCCCAGGGTAAACCTCAAAATGGTAGCCCAGTGCTGCTTGGACTGAATACTGTCCGCAACATTACTTAAACCACACATCTTAAATTTCTACCGGGTTGCAACCTAGGCCATGCACATCATGTTCATATTCTGTTCTTGTTTCCTCATTGATGCGCTCGCTTACTGCTGCACCACCCATTCGAGTACCTTGTCTCAATGCGGCGAGTCACATGGATGATACACGAGTAACTGGTCGCAAAGCAGCATCTGACTTGTGTGGCAGCCATCCGTTGCAACAATGTTGCTTTGAGTGCTTCTTTGGTCCACGCATGGTTGTTTCGGTCGTGCGCCATCTCTGTTGTGTGCCGCATCGCCACATGTGGGGCTTGACCAGGGTTGTCCCCTGCAACATTTCGACAGATCTACTTGGTGCGCTGCGAAGATGATTTCACCTGATAAGCAACTTCAAGGGTGCTTTCCTTGCCCACTCCGCCACCGCTGCTACAATTGTCACCACCGGCTTGCATCTGCTGAATTGAACACGCAACCACAATCACATTTACATGAAGGGATAGTGCTGCAGTCAACAGGTGGCTGCTCGTGGTGCATACAAAACGCACATGGCATCGAGAACGATCATCCTGCATTATACGGGCACGCTGCTGATCAAATAGCTGCCTGGTGGTTTATGACCTAACTCCACTAACTGTGCTGCGAAGCAAGGTGTACATGGATGCATGCGCCACCAGTGCAATGCCTGCAACTACCTGCCTACAAACATCAATCTCAACAGCCTGCTTCATCAGGCTCGCCCTCTAAGGCAGGCAGCGCCGACAGTCGTGCTCGAGGCCTAACTGGCACCTCGGAACCTTGTCCTGCCCACCCCGGCTGAAGCCACAAATCGCCTGGAAGCAGGCCTGGCCACGTAGGCTGCTGCTGGGCTGGACTGGGCTGACTGCTGCCATTCCCCCAGGCGTTCCACTGAGCCGGCGCATGCTGCTGCGGTGATGCCGACTGCTGAGCCCAGGTTGCCCATGACTCTTTCTGGCCCCATCCCGACACCTGCTGCTGCTGTTGCTGGTTTGGGGATGCAGCAACCGCTGGCTGCAGGTGCGGCGACTGCTGACTGCTGAAAGGATTTCCCAGGTCTACCGCTACTGACAGAGAAGTGTCGTGACGCCGTCTGGCCTGGGCATGGCCTGATGAGCTGGTGCAAGGGTCGGCGGTGACCGCCGCACTGCAATCAGCTGCGGGAGCGTGCTGCACCAGCTCTGGCAGTGGTTGCTGGACGCCTGCAGGTGCGTCCTGACCTGCAAGCATGGATGCATGCCTGGTTGCCGGTGAGGACGGAGTGCTTGCCCCCGGCGGCTGGTGTTGCTGCTGCTGCTGCAGCCGATGCATTGCAATATGTTGCCCTGCAGCTGCTGCCGAGGGGGTAGCGCCTGCCGACACTGCTGGCGCAGGCTTCCCATCTGCTCGCATGCTGCTGTCAATCCCTGCTGTCGCAGCACCTTTTCCAGCGCTGCCTCCGCCACCCTCTACCTTCTGTGGCACTGATCTAGATGTGCTGGACGCTGTTGGCGCCGGCACACATGTCTGTGCTGCTGCCCTGCTGCTTGATGAGCTGCTAGCAGTGTGTTTCTCTCCCTGGCTGGTCTTCTTCGTGCTGCTGACAGCCAAGGCCGGCGCCGTCGCGGCGGCGGCTGACACTTCAGTGGCACCCGTTATACTCGGCTGTGATGCAAACCTTGCAGAGCTGCTCCTACCACGTACCCCTGAGACGTCGCCACCAGCTGCACTGCTGCCTGTCGTTTGCGCTAAGCAGGCAGGCCCTGAAGCAGAGCGCTGCGCTGCTGCTACCCCACTGACTGTTGCAGGTGCGTCCGCCTTTGGTCGCCCAGGCCCAGCAGCACTGACCTCGCCGCCTCCACCATCGGCTGTGCTTGCTACGCTCTTGGATATGCTGCCGCGCTTTGCGCCCTGCATTACAAGCAGCATGGCAGCCACAGACGATTGCATTCATGGTGGTACAAACAATCCCAAAGGTAATGACTGTCACACAATCCAGTTGTCAGTACCCAGGCGTTTGGCACATGCTCAGCCACCTACTCACCCTGTCTAAAGATGCTTCTCGTGAAGCATCATCCTCTTGCTCCTCGTCCTGCAGCTGCTGCTGCGTTTCCTGCGACTGCTGATCGTGCTCCTGCCTGCCCTGTGAAAGCTCTGTGTCTCGCTGCGCATGCCCTCTGTCCGGCACGCCCTTCTTCTTCTTCTTCTTGACCGCCTTGTCTTTGCTTGGGTCCTGCTTCTCGTCTTCACCACCAATGAATGACAGCAGTTCGTCTAGCGACCGCGTGTCCTCAACTTGCCCCCGGTCCTGCTGCAGCCTTGGCTCCTCCTGCTTCTTGCTCTGGAGCTCCTGCGGACACATGGTACCGGCTCAGCTGCATGCCGGTGCGATCCAGGCAGCTGATGAGCAAGCACTCGTGTCTGTGCTGGCGGCAGCGCTGCTGACTTGCTACGCGCCTGCACACACCTTGCGCTTCTTGGCATAAAGCCTGTTGAGCAGGCGTATCCGCGGGTCATCTGGGTCCCCAGGCACAGGCACCAGCTTCTCCTCCTCAGTCAGGTCATCTGGCATGTTAAGGGCATCCCGAATCTCCTCTGGCGTCTTGCCCTGTATGACCTTGACCAGCGCCCGGGAGCTGAGCTCCACCAGCTGCCGCATCTCCAGGCTGTCAGCAGCAGACATGAGCTCGCATAGCCGCTTGGTGTCCAGTTTAACGAAGCGCCCGTCAAAATCCTTGCGCTCCTGCGCGCAGACAGCGGATGGTCATATTATGTCAGCGACCAGGCCACATAGGTGTGTAATCCCTCCGTCCTGCAAGCTGCCCCGCCCCACCTACATGCACAGCATGAGGCGCGGCTGCAGCTAGGCGACGCTCACCTTGTCCGCAAGCCCAGGCGCACCATGGAAGTTGAAGTAAAGCGCCAGGCGCTTCAGCGTGGCAGCACCAACCTGCAACAGGACAGCCAGCGGTGAACACTACCTGCCTGAGGCTTGTGAACAGTGTTGTGATGCAGCTGTTCAGACTGGAAGTGCTGCATTTGCGTTTGCGTTGGCCTGTGCGCACCTGCTGAGGCACCAGGATTGGATCCGCCTCCGTGAACCCACATGATGTCGAGAATAGGTGGCGCAGGATGAAAGGTGACAGCTCAGCAGCCTGTGAACGCAGCCAATCGCAAATCACAAAGAGTCCCTTGCACACCAAGCGCAACGCTGACAGCACTCCATGCTGCAGCAAACCCCCTCCCATGCTTCAACAGGCGCCGCGGCGGCCGTGCCTCCCACCTTCTTGTGCACGCTGAGCACCGTCGAGCCATCTGACGTTGCAAGCCAGATATAGTCAATCGTGCCGCAGCTGGCCGCTGCTGTCATGGCAGCATGGTAGATGGCGGTGCGTTGTGCTTGAGACACCGGTGGCCAAGACGCAGGGGCGGAGCCTGGCGCCGGAAATGCCGACGCACTCGCCGGCACGGCAGAGCGCGTGGCCTTTGATATGACATGCGTGAGAGGCGCCTCTGCCGCTGAGATGACCCCGACCGCTGCAGGTGCCTTAGCTGCTGCCCTGGCCGCCGCAGCTGACGCTGAGGTGGGAGAGGAGCTACAGCTGGCGCCTGACGTGCTGCTTGGGTCATCTAGTGCCTGCAGACAAGTCTGCATCAGTCCTGGTATCTGCAAGCTCTGTGCTGCTGACGTCAGCTCCAACAGCTTCTTGAGGCCCGCCCTGACAAACATGGAGTCGAACGCCTTGGTATCCTTCAGGTCACATGCACATGTGGGTCATCGCACCTTAGACACGCAGATAACTCAACAGCTGACAACTCTATATGTGCCTGCATGACGAAATTTGCTTACCTCATCGCTGTGCTTGCCCCTGGTGCCACAATGGAACTCAAAGTATGTCACGAGCCGCGATAGCGTCTCCCGCCCAACCTGACACGAGCAACCGTTTCAGTGTGTCAGTCCTCATTTTGGTGTTCCTCACCTGCTGCTGCTGCCTGAATGTCCTCATGTGAACACCACGGCCTACCTGCTGAGGCAGAATGATTGGCTTCATGAGTGACTCGCCCAAGCCCTGTGCATTGAGCTGCTTGGTTAAATGACCGGATAGCTCATAGGCCTGCACAGGGGCGCACAGGAAAAGTGAGTGCACAAGTTCCTTAATGAAGCAGCACTGTGCCCCACGTTGCGAATGCACTTGCCTGCTTGGGCACCGAAATTGTGGTGGAGCCATCTGCCGTTGTCAGCCATAGCTTGTCCCCCGGAGTAGCACCTGCACCCTGCACATGCAAGCAGGCACTTGGTTTATGCTGCATGCGCCCCAATCATGTGCATGTCTGCTGCTCGGTCCCCACAACAGCGGCACCAACCAGCGTTCGAACAGTGATGAAGGCAGCCAGACGCTCCGCTGCAGAGCTTTTTGCGGCCTGCACGAACACAGCACCGAGTCGTCAAGTTTGCCTCAGCAAGCCTCTTACCACCCCACAGCGCTGCACTGAAACCTGCAATCTCACCCCTTCTGCCAAGGCCATGAGGCCTGCGTGTTGACGCCTGCAGCAGGAAATCGCCTTGCAAAGTGAGGACTTCAGGCACACGGTGCGTACCGCGCGAGTGGCAACCAAGACTTCAAGCTGCTTGCACAAGGAAGCGCCATACGTGTGCTGCTCGCTGCAATAATCCTTACAAGCGAAAAAGCCTCCCCTGCGCCCTAGGGTCGCATGCTGAGGCCACGAGAGCCTGTGGAAAGCGGCATTGGGATTCACATCCGTAAGTGCAGCGACGTGGCGTCGCTAAGCGAGAAAACTGCCAACAGACCTAGAAACACATGTGTGGGGCCCAGCAAATGGACAGCAGTCGCGACTGCAGATGGAGCTTTGCAGTTGGCCGATATCCACTATGCAGCAGCTCGCCCATCGTACAAGGGCACCCTTCACGGCTGCGTCAAGCAGGCGTCAAGTGCTCTGCCGTGCCCAGAGTGATGTGCGCATCACGAAGGACGCTGTTTGCAGCAGGAGGGAGGCTCTGATCGGTGCAGGTGAGGCCGCACACCGGTCGGTGGCGCATCGCGTGCGTGTTGCGGGGGGATTTCTGAAGCGGCACTCGTACTCTGAGTCCAAAGGACATACCAGAAATGATGCCCACTTGCAAATGCCAATGCAGGCGCTGCCCTTGTGGCTCCACTGCTTATGGTGAACGATGCGTCTGCTGTCGAGGGCACTGCCACGTACAAGGTCAAGTACTTGCCAGGTGCGAAAACTGGTGGGGCTTGGGACCAGAATCGGTTTTGCGCAATCAGATGCCTACCAAACCTGTCTTAGAGCCGTTTGGTACGCTGCAACACTTGCGCAGTGGACTCTCTGAGCTCCTTCCAGCGCGCTGATCAGAAGAATGAGTACCGTGAGCGTGCAGAGAAGGCCATCAAGCAGGTCAGCTCACTTAGTTGTGGTGGTTGCTTGCTGGTTGCTGGTTGCAGCAGCAACCAGTAATGTATGGCGCCCTGCAGTGCTGAGGCCGCAGCAGATCATGTATTGTCAGTGCCTCACAAAGCCTCCCGCTGGCATTGCAAAGCTTGAATTCGAATTTACACATTTGACTGGGCCCACGCCCTTTCACGCCTCGTGTACACGCTTTGCAGTTCCTGGGCCCTGCCGACTCAAGTGCCTGCGTGCGCCTGGCATTGGTGCAAGCCGGCTCCTACGACGTCGCAACCAACACCGGTGGCGCAAACGGTTCCGTCATCCTCAGGTAGGCGGCCCAGAAGGCAACCCTGCAACCCATGAGCTCAAATTCCTGACAATCTTTCGCAACCATCCCCACCATCGCCCCTTTCACTGCTGCAGCAACGCATCGCTGGACAGTGACCTGAGTGCTGTGGTGGAGAAGTTGCGCAAGGCCAAGGCTGCAATTGACGAGGGTGATGCCAACGGCGCAGGGCCTATTTCCTGGTAAGAGTGTCGCTAATCGCGCGAAACGCGCAAAGGGGCGCTTGCCTGGGCCCTTGTCTTAAGTCAGGCCTGCTGTCTTTGACTGATGTGCAGGGCTGACCTGATCTACCTTGCTGGTAAGGTGACCACCCAGACCTCTTGGGAGGAGCTGAAGGTGAGGTCTGTGCTGTGAACAGCTGCTCAAACTCGACAGAACATAGCTCTCACTGGGCAGCTTGCGTAGCAGAACGTTCTCAACACCTGCGCCGCCTTCTGTGCCTGGTTTTGTTGCACACGTCCAGATCAGCCGAGCGGCACTCAAGTCTGGCGGTGAGGTCATCGTGTCTCAGTTTGGCAACCCCTGGCCCGTCAACCTGGGCCGCATCGACTCTGATGCCTCGGGCCCTAACAAGGTGCCGAACTCGTCATCATCTGTCGAGGAGATTACCGCCTACCTCAAGGCGCTGGGAGCCAAGCCCAGCAGCGGGCCCTTTGCCCCCAAGGCTCCTTTCTGGGAGAAGCCTGGCTTCCTTATCTGGACGGCCGCTGCCGCCAACCCTGAAGAGGAGGAGGCTCGTTTTGCAGCAGCCAACCCTGAGTACGCTGCAATCAAGAAGAACTACGATACCTCGCGCAGGACCGTGACCCGGACAAACGTGAGTATGCGGCCCTGACCAATGTTCTCATTAAGTGCATGTGGTTCTACAAACACTCTGAAGGTGGTCACTGGCGGCCATGCTGGATGATGCTGGTATCGCTCACGTGTATCCTGCGCATGCTGCCTTGTAGTATGAAATGGACTTCATTGCTGCGTACAACAAGCTCAACGACCTGGGCGCCGTGTTCAACCGCAACAGCTACTTGCACCCTCAGCCGGTCCTGGGTTAAGCCCTTCCATGTATGCATTGTTGTTGTACACACGTGCTGCTAGCCAGTTGAAATGTGACCCTTTGGGTGTTACCTGATTCTGAGCACGCATGTGATGTGTGGGGCCTGGGTGGAGCTCTGCAGCACTTTGCCACTCAATGTTATCAGCAAGGGCACCAGGTTACAGGTACTTGAAACCTCTTCTATTCAGACAGGTTGCTGAAATGCAAAGCATGGGGTACATTCAGTGAGCGCAGGCGCCTATTTGAAGCTGCCGCTAACCAGCTGGCAATGGGTGCCTCACTGACAACTTGTCTAGCTGCCCGTAGGGGTTGTTGAGCTGCAGGCCATGCTCATTCGCCAGGTGCAGTAGGCAGATGAAGCACAGGTGCACTGACGGGCCATCAGCCACAAGTGAGCGGCCCTCCTGTGTGGCTTTGTCGCCTGAGCTGGGCCTGCCTCTACCTGTGCCTGCCACCGTGGGGTTCAGGCTGGCAATGACATCCTGGAATGGAACCTCCACCACGCTCTGCTGCACGTCCTCGTCCAGTCTGCCATCTTGACCATAGAGTTCCGTTGCGTCTGCCTCTTGCCTCTGCTGTAGCTTTGTAGCAATGCTGCTGTGAATGACCTGCTTCAGGCGCTTCACGTCCACCTGCGCAGCCATCCGCATGCAGAAGCAGAAGTGTTTATAAGCAAGGCAAGGTGTACACATGCTGATGAACGCAAGTTCGCTGCCTTGCCAGTGCACGCTACCAGCCACTGTGCTTACCGCCTTGGCCACCTTGTCGTAGGCCACTTCAACCTTGGTCACCTGCCTCGGGGCTGGCAGCAACCAGGATGTTCCATCCTGCCCTGCGCCAGCTGCGAGGTCCAGGCCTCCTAGCCCCAGCATGCCTGCTGCTGCTGCTGCCTCTGCAACCACTTGCAGCATTGCTTGACCCGCTGCCTCCGCGGCTGCTTGCCTGTCGCCAGCACCCTGCTCTTGCTGGCCTGCAGCACCACCCTCCTCTCCATACTCCTCATCGTCCGCAAAGCCACCCACACCGAGCGCATCGTCCATGCTATCGTCTCCAGCCTCATCAAAGCCAGCCTTCAACCCCTCAGTTGCCTGGCCACGGGGCCCAGCAGGGGCAGGTGCTGTTGCTGGCCCCTGGCGCAGCATAGCAGCGGCGGTTGCATGGCACTTCCAGAGTGACAGCACACCATGGCCCCCACCCGGTGCCTTGACCAGAGTGAACAGGCGCTGGGAGTCCAGGTGAAGGTCTTCAGGAAGCAGCGTCTTGGCGCGGGTGCGCTTGCACAGCTGTGTATCTCCTGGACGGCCCTGCAGGGGCAGCGGAGTGATTGCGCAGTCCGCATGAGTATGTGTCGCTTGATTGGCCCAGCAGCCTGCCTGGGCCAGGAGAAAGTCCAGAGACAGCTGCCAAGTAGCATGTTGATGCGTGCCGCTGGCACTTGCTGCACAGGCTGTGTGTCACAACCTGAGTGTCACGCCCTGGCATGGCCAAGGAGGAGGCTTGAAACTCTCACCTTCTGGGCCATGCGCTCTGCAAGTTCCTGATCCTCATCATCTGTGTCCAGCTGTGGCACGCTGCCCGCTTGTTTGCTGGGTGACGAATAGGGGCAGTGCAAGGAGTATAAGCAAACACAGTCGCAAAGCATGGGCAAGCACTGATGAGTCAACTGTCAGGCCGGAATGCCCACACTTGCTCTTGCTCACCTCTTGCCCTTACGAGTGGCTGCCTTGTGCCCTGCTGCCGCCGCGCCTGCAGCAACGCCTTGCACCTTTGTTCCAGCAGCTGCTGAGTAGCGCCAGAAGCCAGCGCCTGCCCAAGCGCTGTTGCGTGCTGCCTTGACTGGCGCGGCCTGCTGGGCAGATATCAGGCTCTGAGCATGGCCACCCAGCCACTGAGACAGGTCGCCAATGCCCTGCGGCCACCATCAACCAGTCAGGTGATTGTTGGTCAATCTTTTTCGTGCAGCAGCACATTTAGTATCCCCAGAGACCACAGGTATAAGATAAGACCAGAGATCCTCTGAGCATCAGACTCTCCCCGGGTTTTTGAGTAGCATAAGGCTACAGTCTGGTAGCAAAGCTGAGACTTACAGCACATGAGTTGACATGATGCAATTGTTCAGGTGCGGCGTTGTAATGGTGACAATGTGGAAGTGTGTGGGATGCACGAGACCTGCGTGCAGGGCATGCAAGATGGCTGGCTGCCTGTGGCACGTCCCCTGCAAGCTGCCATGGCTCACCTGCTCGCCCTCCTCCATGCCGGCCTCTGCGTCGCTGTCGCCATTGGGCAGGCCACCGTCATCCTGCCAGTCGCCCTCATCAGGGTCCTCAGGTGCCGCCACAAACCCATCCTCATCCACCTGGAACTGGTCCACATCCTGCTGCTGCTGCTGCTGCTCGCTGCCCAGAAAGCCCTGGGCAACATCAGCCATCGCTTCCTGACCTGCTCCTGCAAGCTGACTGCTCCCTTGGTCAGCGGCGCCGTCTGCAGTCCCATCAGCTACATTATCCACCTCCCCTGCACCTGCAGCTCCTCCACGCCCGTCTGCCGGTTCCAAATCTGGCTCGCCCCTGTCAGGGGACCCGGCGGTGGGGCTGCCCCAGCTGCCCATGCCGCCAGCTGCGGCCTCATCATCATCACACCCGCCTACAGCACCGTCCATACCCCACGCATCTCCGATGTCCATGCTGTCTGGTTGACCAAGCTGCCGGTCTGTGTCTGCATGATCAGCTGCTTCAGCGCGCGGGTTGGCTCCAGGGCAGCTCTCAGGCTGCATGACTGCCGCTCCCGCTGCCGCTGCCATTGTCCGCCTGGGCATTGCTGCTTGAGCAGTCACGTACGCTTTGCGTTCCTCCTCTGCCGTTTTGAAGAGCAGCAAGGAACACTTGTGACACGGCACATAAAGGAAGGAAAGAACACCAGCAGCAAGGAACACCACCCACACATGTGTTGCAATTGCCTCCCCTCCCCCGTGTTGCATACCCTCCGCACCAAGAGCCTTGCAGATGATGTCAGATGTGTCGTCCAGCAGCTCATGCAGCCAGACCCTGCTGCTGCTGCCGCCGGCAGCCGCATCCAGCTCGTGGTAGAGCTGCTCCATACAGGGCGTGATGGTGTACTGCGGTTGTGCTGCTGTTGCGAGGTACTGGTGCAGGCCTGGCAGATCAACCTGTGGCATGGGAAGTTGTGCAGGGGTGGCGGAAGAGGGTTGATGCACAGGCAACGCATCAGCTGCACAGCATGGGTTTGTGCGCACCGCTGGCACTGCACAACCTTTCTTCGTCCTGTTGTTGGCAGGTGTGAAAGGGGCTGTTTGGTTTTCCAGCGCAGCGCACCTGCAGGTCCGCGCTGTGTGGCTGCGAGAGCTCAGCGGGCAGGAAATGGGCTGAAGGCACCTCAGCTGACTCAAACAGGATTTGGCAGTTGCCGTACACGCCCAGGTGCAGCATCAGCAAGCCTGCGCAGGGCAAGGTCATGCTGCGTTAGCATTAGCTGTTGCTAGCTTGTGTGCCAAGACGCCGTAAGCCAGTCAGTGTTGATGCTGTGATTGCCAACACTGCAGCGTGTGGCAAGTGCGAGCGACCACAACGCATGGCTGCCTTGCTGTGCTCGTCTCACCTGCCGTGCTGCTTTCATCGAACAGCCTGCTGGTGCGTCCAAATAGGGGGTCGGAATCCAACGTCACATCCATCTCCTTGGCCTTGAGGGAAGCAGGGTCAGCCAGCGTGGCACTGGGGTCAATGTCCCCCCCTTTGCCCCTGCGCCTGCCAGCCATGGCTTTTCCAGCCGCTTCGCCCTCAGCCAACGGTGAGCCTTGTGTGCCGTCTGCCCCATCCTGGTCCCTGGGTTTGGAAGCATCCTCTTCTGCAGCCAGGTGCACCGTATGGCAGCAGCACAATGTGAGAGACAATGCCACATGCAGCAACTGACCACTGGTCAACAGGGACAATGAGCGCAGGGCTCACCGTTGACTTGGACAGCCATGCCCAGCGTCTGGTGCACAGAGTCATACACGCTGTCTACGCGCTTCGCATAGATGCTGACGCCAGCATCCAGTCCACAGCTGGCGCGCTGGAAGTTGAACTGCTGCCCAACAATGCAGTAGTCCCTGCAGGCAAATTGTGGGCACAGCATGAGGGGCAGCAAGCCATGTAGGATGAGGACAGCCTTAGAGCAATTGTCTGGCAGATGTGTCAACAGGCCTTCTTGCTTGCTCCTGGCAGGCATTGCACCTCACTTGACGATGGAGGGCATGTGGTAGATAATGTTGAGGTCCCAGGCATTGTTCTTGGTAATCTTGTTCTCTGCAGTCAGCTTGATGACGCGCTCATACATGGCTTGCAGCTCGGAGTCTGCCATGCCCTTGGCGTTGTGTGCGCGCTGGGCAGCAACGCCGGCATTGCCAAGGGATTTTCGCAATACCTTGGCAGCACTGCATGCATGATGCATGAGCGGTGACAGTAGCATGCAATGTTGCGTTAACATGCTTCTGTCAAAGCCAGCAGCTGTGCACTGTGCATGGAACTCAGCCATCTCATGCACCTCTGCCTGCGCAGGTCGCGCCGCTCGTCCCCATCGTTGTTTGGGGTCAGCGTCTAGCGAGCAGCAGTGGCAACAATCCAGGGGAGGAGCTTCCAGGTGTAAAAAGGGCATAGCAGGCGACGCAACGGTGTCGCAGCGCAGTAGCAGGTGCGCACCTGTGCTGTCGTGCCTGTGCGGGCTGGGTCGTGGGCCGCGCGACCCCGCGTCTTGCCTTGCGGCTGCGGGGTGACGTCCATGAGCTCCATGGCACACACGAGCAGCTGCGTGCACGCCTCGCAGGCGCTGTCGTCGTGGACTTCCTCAGCTGTCAGGGGAATGTTCGCAAGATTGATGAAAAATTGTTTGGGTGAATCCCCAAGGAAGCCCCTTAGGGTAATAACTGGCAAGAATCACGATCCATTAAGCAAAGGAATGCCACGCGAGAACAAACGCGCGAGAATAATCATGAAACAAACGTGGGCCCGCACGCTATGATACCTTGCGTCACTATCCGATGGAATTTATTGCAACATGTGGTGCGTCTCAGGTCGCCGTCTCCAGCTGTTGGCAGCCTTCAAATATCATGTGCTGCAGCTCTTACTCACCCATGCATCAATCACTGCTGCTGCAGCCCTGCCTGCTCCACCGCACCTGCGTCATGCTTGCTGTTGTTAGAGAGCAGTGCAGACCGCACAGGTGTCCCTCCCGTGCCCACTCCCCTGGGCTGGCTGATCGGGACCACCACCTGTCCTGTGGTTGGGCCCCTGTGGTGTGAGCTCATGCAGCCAACACTGCCCATGGAACTCAGTGCTGCACGCCCAATGACGTTCACAGGGCTGGAAGAGAGCCCCGCTGGAGACGCCGGGGAAGAAAGCAGTCCTGGCAGCGAGATGCGGGCGCTGGCTGAGGGGACGAGGGTGCCGCTGAAGTCATAGGGCGGTGGCGTGGGTTGATGCATCGTCATACCACCTGGGGAGTACCCTTGCTGCTGGGCCTGAAGAAGACCGAAACGAGATGCTGTCAGGGCTGTGGGCCGCGGCGCTTGTGTCGCAGGACCCGCCGCTGCATAACCCTGCTGCTGCTGAGTGTGCTGGTCTTTGTACAGCGACGCCACTAACTCGCCCCGAAGCGGGCTTGCGTACTCCCGCCTCTCAACCCCGGAGCCCTGCATTGCAAACCTGTGGGGCCCTGAGCTCTGCAGCTGTGCTGGCATGTCATGCCCAGAGTGCACCTCGGGTCCCGTGTCCTCCCCTCCCATGTCGCTAACGTCGTCTGCCTCTGCCCAGTGCCGCTGCTGCTCATCCATTGCATGGCCCTCAGCCATCGCTGCCAGTGCATGCGCAAATGCATCTGAATCACCCAGCATGTCGTGTGCTGTGCTGTGCAAGCTGCCATGAACCGAGCGGCCGTTTCTGGCGCCGTTGTGCAAACCCGCCGCCGCAGCTGCTGCTGCCGCTGCCGCTGTCGCGGCAGCCACCGCCGCAGCATCTGATGCTTCAGCTGTTCCACTATCCTCATGGTACCAAGCGTGCCCTGCCGCCTGGTGCTCACGCAGCGGCGGCGCCATGGCCGGCAACGGCAACGTCCCTGCTGCCATTGCCGCACCGGCCGCTGCTGACTGCTGCAGCTGCTGCAGCTGGTCTGCAGAAGGCAAGTCCAGGGAATCCTGCAGTAGACGAGAGTAGGACTGGCTGCAAGGAAGAAACTGCAGCAGGCCCTGCCCAGGCCCTGCCTGACCGCTGCTCCTAAAGCCATACAGCGATGCGCCTGTGTCACCCTCTCCGCTGCTTCCGCCGCCTGCCGCCTCAGCAGCCAGGGCAGCAGCCATAGCTGCAGCAGTCATTGGCGTGTGCTGTGTGAGGGCCTCAAAGTCCCTGGCGGCCCGGCTGGGGGTGGGCCTACCGTCAGATGACCTACTGCCTGCAGAGCCGCGCACTGTAGGCGAACCGCTGGGGGACTTGCTGCATCGGGGCGCGCCCTGCAGCCTGTCTGTCGCCAGCTGCCGAGCCAGCGCTGCGCCCTCATCCCGAGACTGAGGCGACACGGACGTGGAGCGGACAGTGGGGTCGACCACTGCCGCAGGGGTGTCAGGGGTGCTGCCAGGCGCCACCAGGGCGATGCAGGAGGTCAGGGAGTGCTTCGGTGTGCTGGGGCTGTTGCTGTTTGTGCCAGGCGCACTACCTGTCTGCTGTGCGGGTGTCCGGCCGCCATCCGTTAACGCCGTGGTGCCGCCTGGCCTGCTGGGTCCTGCAGCTGCGCCCACCGCCACTGACAACGGGCGGAGCGGCTCCACCGACGTCACTGTGCGCAACAGCTGTGGCTGTGCACACACGCCAGCTGCAGATCCTGAGTCCCTGGATGCCAACACAGGTGCAGTGCCTGGCGATCCAGCTGCTGCCACAGCTGCCACTGCGCTGGCTCCCCACGTCGCAATGGCTGCGTGCTGCTGGGACGCATACAATGCGTCAGCGCTGGTCTGGTCTGCTGACCACCTGCCAGCTATTGGTGCCCCCCCAGACTGCGCCAGCATGGCAGTATCATAGGCGTTAGGAGTGCCTTGCACAGGTTGCAGGCCGCCAGCGGCCCTGGGCACCGGCCCACCAGGCGCCCTCACACCTGCTGCAACCATGGCACTTTCGGGGGGCAGAGGAGGCAGTGGGTGTGCGTGCCCGTCCATCGCCCCTGTGCTGGCAGGCCTTGAGATAGCCCTGTGACCGCTGCTTGACGCTGGGCACACAAGACGACTGCCAAAAGGTATGAAGTGGGGACCTGACGCTTCTGACTGGCAGGGCACCGGGGGCGACCCACTCCGGAGGGCTGTGGTCACCGAGGGGCCTAAGGCAGGCAGCCCACTTGCTGGGCTGGGCCTGGCCAGCCAGACCAAGGGTCGCTGGGACAGTGAGGGAGAGGCAGCGGCGGGAGGGTTGTTGGGAGGGACATTGCCTGCCTGCGCCGCGTCACCAGCTGCAGAAGCTGCGTGCAGCGCGGCTGCATTGGTGGCTGCTTGGGCAGCGACGCCAGCCAGTGCCTCAGCAGAGACAGTGTGCCCTCTCATGGAGTGGGGCAAGCAATGGGTGGGATCTGGGTCATCCACCTCAACATGCAGCGGCCCTTCCTCTGCCTCAGAGCTGCCTTCCCCGCCAGCGTTGGACCAACCTGCCCCTGCCCCGCCCAAGGGTGCCATCTCGCCTTGTGCACCTACACCTGCCTCCAGGAGCAAACCGGCCTGGTGCTGCCCTGCATCCAGCCCTGTGTGATTTAGCGCAGGTTGCACAGTGGCTGCAGGGGCTGACATGGCTCCTGGCATCACACCTCTGGCCGCTGGGCTATTGGAGCGGCGCCTCTTGGCGGCTGCCTTGCGTTGCAGGCGTTGGTCCTGAAGCTCCGCCATGTGCGCAATCTCAAGGTCCGAGATCACGTACTCGGCCGGCAGCTGCAGGCGACAAGGGCAAGCAATAGGCCGCTTGAGAAGCTGCAGCTCAGGCAGGTGGAGGAGCCCTCACTTGCACCAAGTGACTGAAGTCGAGCAAGGAGCACCACATCCAAGCACAATCATGCACAGCAAGCAATTATGTTGGCCCTTGCGGCAGGAGCTGCATGTATTGCCCCTGCCTTACAGAGTGATACGCACCGCTCCCTGTTCCAGCAGCTCGGGGTGATGCTGCGCCCAGTGGTCCCGCATGTGGTACTTCCACACATAGGTGGGGGTGACGCACGCAGAGCACAGCATCGGCATGTTGCTGCAGCGCCCCGTTGCAAGGTTCTTTTCAACAAACTGCGCAGGGGTGCAGGGAGGCAAGCAAGTGTGACTAGCACGAAGAAGCAAAGCAACGTCTGCTCAGGAACCGTAAAGGCAGACGACACACTGTGATTGCGCCCAATCCCATTCGCCCCAGGCTGCGCGCAATGTCTAATACTTGTGCCTGCCCACACCTTGATGCTGAATTTGTGGAAGTACGGACAGTTCGATACAGGCACTGCCCGCACGATGCGCTTGCTGCCCTTGTCCATGTAGCTGTTGCACAAATATGCCTGCAATGCGGAGGTCAGAGACACCCCGTGAGTGCCTGGTCAAGTTCAAAAGACATGCCACCTCATCAACAGAAGCCTATGTGCTTCACAGCACGTCACACACCAGCACCTGCATATCGCTTGACCAAGAGCAGGGTTGCCCACCAAAGCCGTGCAGCTCACCTGTCCACAAAAGCCACATACCGACGAGTCGACGTCCTTGGACAGGATATGCTCTGCGACGTGCTCGCGCATGAGGCTCATGCGCACCTGCACCAAAAGAAAGCAGCCAAAGCAGGACCTTGAGCGAGGCCGCCAACTCGCGCTGCTACCTGCACCAGCTTGTCCAGCAGGGTGTCTCCGACAAGCTAAAACATTGTAACAAGTGCCAGCTGTGCCTCACGACTACGTAGCTCACTGCCGCTTATCATCAGCGGTGATAAGCTATGACTGATGAGCATACCTGGCGTTTCACTCCCAGCACGTCCCTGCACACCAAGCAGGGCCTACTGAGGTCCACCTTGCGCACACGCCCGCTGCTGCTGCGCACGCGCCTGGCGGCGTCGCCCCTGGCACTGCCGCCGCCGCCACTGCCACCGGCGCTGCCGCTGCTGCTGCTCTCGCTGCCGTCCTGCGAGTCGCCCCTACCCCTAACCACCCCTGGCACCCAGGGCAGCGCCGCTCTTGCAGGCGGCAAGCCGCCCGCCGTTGTACCGCCAATGGCCCCTCCTCCCCCACGACTGTGGACAGCGCCGGCTCCACCTCTTGATCTGCTGCCAGACCGTGGCCGGGGGGGGCCCTGCATAACACCCGGTGCCCTGTCCCCTGGCTCAGCAGCTGCTGGGCCCCAACCGATGTGCTCCCTGGCATGTGCGTGAACTGCAGGGTCCATGGAAGCGCCCGCGCTGTGCTGTGCGCCCTCGCTGCCGCCCTCGGAGATGCCGTGCATGGCTGTGTGCTGCATGCCGCTGTTCCCCTGCCAGGAAACACACAGGTGAAATGCAAGGTAAGTGACCTCAAGTCGCACGCACTGTTTGAATGTCATCGGCATGCTTTTCAAAAAATGAGTGCAGCGTGTCCGCTTATGCTGAAGGCATGTCTCAGGCCAACCTCACTTTGCCGGTATCTCACCGGCTGATTGTGCGGCGCAACAACGCTGCTGACTGCAACCAGGTCTCCATCCCTCAGCAGTGACAGCCGGCTATTGTGAGGCAGAGTGAAGTCCCCGGAGCTGAGCTGCAGACTGCTTGCATGGTGAACATCCGTCAGGGCAAAACGCGTGGCCAGCTGCAAGAAGATGCACGTGCAGACAGTTGGTTACCAGAACAGCGGCTGCGCGCACATGGAAGAACTTGCAGCACATGCTCCTTGCGGCTGTTGCGTCGCTATTGCAGCATGGCCTTACCTCAGCAGCCAGCTCTCCAATCGTTTCTGTCGTCTCCAGCGGCTCATACCTGCAAAAGACATGATAGCCAGCCAGCAGCCCTCTTTCATGGTGATTGCTGAATGCAGCACACATGCCCATGCAGCTATACTGTTGCCAAAACAGCACCGTGCCCTTGAGCACAGCAGGTGTTCAAGTCCTGCTGCATCAAACCCACCAGCACTTTTGCAACTGCTGGTGTGCCATGCCCTCCGTCACCAGCTCGGCCCCGAACTCTAGCCGCAGTCGCAAAGGCATCCTGCCTTGCGCGGCTTTTGCAGCCCGGCCTGGCTGGATCTGTCGCTCCTGCTGCTGCCGCTACCCCATTCGCGCCCTTTCCCCACCCCTGCCCAGAGGCGCAGTCGGTGGCCTGGTCGCGATGGCAGCTACCACGGACTTGACATCAACGCGTCACTATACTGCAGGCGCCATCTCTGCTGCAGGTGTTGGGCACCGACCTCCACACTGAAGCTGCAAACATTTAATTTGCATGACAACTGCCGCCCTCGCACTGCAGCTGCACGCGAATAGAAGCAGTATTAATCGCAATAGCTATACCCTATCATGGTGGCATGTGCATGTCCGTGCAGCACTGCCTGTGAGTGGCTGGTGCTTGTTAGCGGCCAAGCAGCTGCTGCAAGTCATCAACCAACTGTTCAAGAGGGCCGTTGAGCGTTTGAGCAGCCATGGACAGCATGTGCTTCAGCAGTACCCCCGACCCATCAGCGGCAGCCGCCACTGGCACACGCCGGCTCTGGCCGAGACCCCCAGGTGACTGTCAAAGCTTAGCTGCATAACTATGTGCCACCAAACATGCAGCAGCAGCTGACTCAACCGCTCGTACTGGCCTTTTGCACTCTGGCGCTGAGGGGCTCGGTGTCCTATGACCACGGGCCTGCTGACGCGGGCTCTACGCTCTGACGCAGCTCATGGGCTACTTGCCCCTTTGCCACCAAACACATGGCTCCTAGCCACGTAAGGGGTGGGTGTCGGTCCTGCAGCACTGTGTTGGGCGGGTGGCAGCCCACCATGTTGATGCTGTTGTCATGCAGCTCCGAGGCCATGGTGAGTGTTCGACAGAGTCTTGTCTGCATAATTCACTTTAAAAAGTGACTTTTGCACACACCACAGTGTGCATCGCTAATGACATCACTGAGCGCCATGCTGCAGCAAAACCACCACTCGCAGCCATGTATCCACTGGCTGCATGTTCATTTCACGTTCACTGGATTTTGCCTCAAGGCCCACCTCAGCTGCTGTTGATCGCATGGCACCTGGCATGGGACAGTTGGTGACGCAATGCGTGCAGCTTTAGTTACAAGGGCACCCCCTGCACATAGGTACAACGAATCCGAGAACGCGAGGCACAAAATGATTGAATGTTTCCACCTCTTCAACAAATCAAAAGACAGAAGGCCACCACCCTGGCAATCAGCAGCCTAGCGCTCCCCAAATGAATACCACCACAGATCACCCTCAGCCATTCATGTTCCATTTTTATGTTTTTTTGAAAATAAGCAGGGGATAGGTCACTCGTGCACCTCACTGAGCCAGGACAACCACAGGCCACAGGCTCCAACAGGTGTGCGGTAAGCTGCGCAGAAGCATCAGGCGACCTCACAACGCAGGCCGCCTTGCCGCACAAATCCAGGCAGGTGCCACAACATGCGGCTCAAAAAACTGATGCTCGAATTGCGCAATGTGCCGCACACACAAACTGGGAGAAAAACTGGGCAGGTTTGCGATGCAACTGCCGCTGGGGGCACGGACAGGTCACAGGAGGTGTGTCAGTACAAGGTAGGAGGCTGCGGCAAGCCTGCTGTTCAGCGTGCTCATGGTGCCTACATGGGGTTAGCAAGGCTTGACCTTCCAACCCCCAGATGCCACCGCTGCCACTGACAGATGCGGGCTCTCGGGCGCGCGTATCTGCCGGCTGGCGCAGCGCCGGGCGCCTTCGGCTGCCTAGACGAGCTCCCAATCGTCGGCTGCAGCGCCGAAGGTGGCCCCTGCGTCGTCCGTCGATTCAGGAAATGCGTGCCCCAGAACCTCCCAGCCTGCCTCCTCCAGCAGCGCCTCGTGCTCCTGCTCGTCAGAGTCTGTGTCACGCTGTGTATCGCGGCTGCAGATTGTCAAAAACTCGGCTGTGGAGCGGGTCAGCACTTCGTGGCACGGGAAAGGCATTAGGCCTAGGGTTGTCGAGGACTCGCTCGGGCCGCTGAGTGACTCCCTCCGGCTCCCGACAGAAGGCGCCCTGGCCGCCTGGTAGCTGCGCAGGCGCTGGCGCGCGGCCTTAATCTTGCGCTTCTGCGACCGGGTGAGCTTAGCACTTGACTGGGCAGCGTTGGCCAGAGCAGAAGACATGGGTATAGGTAACGGGTTGCGAGTGCGTGTGGTAGAGGTGCAGGTAAGGGAGCAGCTGTAAACTTGAACTGACCAGAAGTGGCTCACGTCGAAGTATGGGCGGTTGGGAAGGTCGTGAAGGGTACACGCTCAGCTGCAAGCTAAACGGAACACGAATCGCACCGCTGATCGTGGGTTCGAAATCGGGGGTGTTTGTGGCAGTCGGGAAATCTTCGGACACGCGTGTGCAACACCGACCACGAAGGCCGCCCGCAGTGGCATGGCAGAAGCTCAGCAGCCGCGAGATGCTTCAAGCAGCCCTCTGCCAGGTTATCAGCAACAGGCCTCCAGCAGTCAGCCAAAGCAAGGTAGCATGCAAGCTTCCCACCCACTTATAAGCAGGTCAGACTCCATGCGCCGGGACAGCTTCACAGGCTTGCAGGACGAGAACAGCTGTGTGAGTGGCGGAAGCAGTTACAGCGGCGCAAGGCCGCTGCCCAGCGCTCAGGGCCACAGCAGCACAACAGAGCTGCAACTCCCGCCTGCTCCATCCTTCAGGACAGGGCCCCATGCAGATCACTCCGCTGACTCTGACTTGGAGGAATCCAGCGGGGCCGCCTCACCATCCTCACAGCCACAGCCGCACCCGGCCGTGACACAACGAGCCCCCCCTACCATGTCACTGCGGGCGCAGCCACCGCCTGACATGCACCTCCAGGCGGTGGCCATGGGGCCGTGCATGCCCACCATAATCACCACAACTGCGGCGCTGTTTCAGACGGTGCGCATAGTGCTGTTGCATGCTGGCTGTGTTGTATGCACATAGCTAGCACATGTCGACAGCCTGTAAAACATTAATGTAGGCGCCGATGCTAAGTTGTCCTTTTTCACTGTGGCTGCGTGCAGAATCCTGTCCAGGAGATGATCGCCAATTACAACATGACGAAAGCGATACACCAGCACATGAAGCACCGCAAGCAGTGGCACACCCAGCAGCTACAGCGCCTGAACGAGGCGCGGGATGCAATGGCTGCAGCACAGGTAAGCAGGGGGTACCGGGAGCAGGAGCACGCGAGGGAGATTTGGTGGGCTGGTGATTTCAGGAACGTTGCAGAGCGATGGCTGCAACCCCCAGCCATGTCCGGTATCCCAAACAGCTGGCAGATGCTATGTTGTGGGTTGCAGCTGGCAACGACCAATCGCAGGGTGCACAACCGTAAGCTGCAGTACCTTACAACTGCGCACCGTGCAGCACAGGGACCCCAGTGCTTCCTCCTGCTGCTGCATGCGCCCCACCAGGCCGCCTGCTACGCCCCTGAGGACACACTGGGGCTGCTGCCGCACCACGACTACCCCCGCTCCACCTCCCGCGCATCATTCACCAGCTTTGATGAGGGCCCCTCGCGCCCTGCGTCGCATGAGCGCGTTGATACCTCGCGCCCCAGCACTGCGGTTGAAGCCCCCCAGGGCTGCTCCACCAATCCAAAGGCCCCAGAGGAGCCGGCCATTCAGACAGAGGGCGCCTACCTGTCGCATCCAGGTGGGCTACCCAGCAGGGCTCCACAGATGGGCAGTCGACTACTCACTGGTCATGCTTGTCGGCGGTTGGCGGTTGCAGACTGCGCCTGCTGCGTCCTGCTGTCTGATCCTTAAGCGTCGCATGCTGGCGCCCATATGCCTGTATGTAGACTACAGCTTCAGCGGCACACGGCCGCTGCGTGGTGTACCGGAGCGTGGCGTGTTATTTGAGAAGTACACATCCAACTCAGGCCCGCCATCGCCCATCCAGGCCCTCTACCTGCGGCCCACGCAGGACCGGTCAGCTGGCCAGCCGTTGAGGGAGGCGATGGCGGCAGTAGTGGCCCCGCAGCAGCTGCCGTCACATCGTCAGAACCGCGGCCTGTCGCTCGACGGGAACAGCGCCAAGGTTTTGCCAAATGGCGTGCCTCGGGCTCGCCTGGACCACTTGCACGCCCTGCAAACGCAGGGGCGCAGCAGGGCGTATGCACAGCAGGTGCGTTTGCTGCCCCAGCATCGACTCGAGGGGATGGGAAAGGGAGGGTAGCTGGCAGGCAATGCTTCCAGATGCATTGAGCATTGACGACCAGCACCTGCCAATTAGTGTTGATGTCAGATGTCATGCACCTCTGCATTTACCTTGTTCCTGATGCCGTCTTGCTGCCACAGCAACAAGTGTGGGCGCAAACGCTGGGCGCACAGCAGGGCCTCAGCACAGCACAGACCACCACGCTCAGCATGCTGGGCACCAGCGAGGATCTGTACGACCACGAGCTATTGCAGATGCCGGGGGAAAGCACAGCGCCCCTCGCCCTAGCCCAAGAGGTGCTGAGTACCATAGCGGCTCGTTCGCCCTCAGCTGACGGCATTCCCGGCGTTTCCAACTCCGCACCATCAACTGCACCATCAACCTCACACGCGTCTACGCTGCAGCTAGCGTCAGCAACAGCAGCAGGGGCGGCAGGTGTCTTGATATCTGCCACCTCTCCTGCAGCGTCCGCGTTGAATTCCCCTACAGGCTATGGACGCAGGCGGGGTGCAGTACAGCCTGCGCATGGTGCTGGGCTGCTAGACAGCGGCAGCGGAAGCCTCACGCAACCTTCCGCACCTCCTGCGACCTTCAAGACGGCAGCGGAGTCTGATATGGTTGGGACCCTGGCAGAGCTTGCCAGCGCGGAGGTCGATCTTGCTACAGGTCAAGCGTCCAGAGTCACCCAACAAGGGGTGGCAGGCGATGGAGGGCAGGAAAACGCGCCCCGCATGAGTGAGGCTGCGGGGCTACGCCACGAGTCACCTGTGTTTACAAGCCTCATGGACGACAGCTTCTTTGAAGCGCTCAAGGTATGACGAAAGCATTTGTGCTGTGCTGGCGATGTGCTCTCAGAGGCTGGCAAGCTGTACCAAGCTGTTGAGAGTTTGTATCTGAAATGCCTTCATGCTGTGTGGCTGCGCTGTGCAGGAGCAATTCAAGGAGACATCGCCGGCAGTGGACCAGACTCGCAAGCTGAGGTCCACCCTCAACGCCAACCTTCCCTCCATCGTTCACCAAATCAGTGTGCAGCAGCATGCTCCAGCACATGGGCGGAGAGCCCCAAGGGGAGTTTCTGCTGCATCCATGAGGTAGCTGGGCTAGGATGAATCACAACGAATGAGCTCCACAATTAAGAGTGTAGAAATTGTTGGGACCCACACCTTGACGTTTGTGCGTCCGTGCATGCGCGAGCGCGAGCAGGCAAGTAAATGGACGAGGCAGGTCAGCACCACCTTGGTGCACCTACGCACGTCAAAAAAGGCCCAAGGGCGGCCGATCTGCCTGTTCTGCTGCTGCGCCCTTGTCCCAACAAAGCTGGCGGAAGGGCCGGCTGCAGGCAGGAAGTGCGTTGGAGGGGGCTGCATGGGCATTTAGAGGCTGCATGGCTGCGCACACCTGGTGCCACCCTCCTCCTCTCCTCCAAAGACTCAGGCTGCGCTTGGGCGGTGCGAGATCCTATTGGCCTGCTCACTTGCTGTGTTGCAAGGGGCGCTGCACATGTGCACAAGGAGGGGTGTCAGCAAGTGCACAGATTTCCACGGATGATGCCAAGCTGCTGCAAGCTCAGCTCTGTAGTGCAAGGAGGGGCAAGAAGGGCTGCTGCTTGAAAGGAAGGACCGCGAGCGAGGCAGGCCAATTTGTGCTCGCTTGCTGACACCCGGGCGCGCAAATTCGGCTGTAAATTTCTTGCGCGGTACACCAACTCATTGTAGCTGTGCAGAAGGCTGGCGCAGTGCTGTCCTTGGAGCATGGCAGGAACTGACAGTATTTACCAGCCCCCACAGAAAACAGGGTGTGGATTCCCCCAGGGATTGTGTATCGCGCCTAGTACCTCCCTGGTGTATACTTGCAGCAGCCCATGGGCAGTGGCGTCCGGTGACGAAACCTGCCAAAAGACCCCAGCATGCTGCTGCATGGGTTAAACGGCAGGAGCAAGCATGGCCAGCAGTCTGCCTCACCTGCATCATCTCCGGGCGCCCGACACAGCTGCAGTCTAATGCATAAATGCACAGTACAAGGAGCACAGAGACACTCTGTCTTAAGCATGGCTAGAAGCAGTGTGCTGAACAAGCACCAACAGCGGGACACTGAGCACTCCCGCACGGAGACGTTAGGGCATGGGTGGAGAGCGGCGCAACGCTGCAGGATTTGGCCACTTCTGGCCCTTGATGGCTGTTGAGCTTTCAGTGATGTGCTTTCAGTGTTCTATGGCCATGACACAGTGGCTGCTGAGCATGTGGCCTGGGCTGGCATGTTGCCTTCCATGCATGCATCTACCAGGCACCTGGTGTCCCCAGCATGCTATGTTTGCTTCCAAATGACTGTGATGGTGTTGTGGCATTGTCTGTGCACGCCTGCGGGTCGAGCATCCCGCGCGCGCTGCAGATTACCACTGCGAGGTGCCCGTCTGGGCGCATGGTAGCTTCTCCTGGCAAGCGCGCTTTACCACGCGCGTATGATACCATGTAAGATTTATTGAAAGCGCGAGCGGCGGTGTAAGTGCGCGCACGGCTTCAATCCCGTTTTGTGTGGGGGCTGGTATTGTCGTGCGTGTACATGCACCCGCTATGTCACATTGCCCTTGCATATCTCTTACGTCCATGGGCTTCCCAAATCCGTTTGCTGACAGTGGGAAGAAGGGCAGCCACACGGCGGCAGCGGCTAGCAGCGAGCAGAGCAAGGCCAGTGCTTCCACAGCGACCGCAAGCAAGCCCGCGGACGTCAGCAAAGCCAGCAGCAGTGCAGCTGCAGTTGTGCAAGAGGCGGCAGTGGATCAATCCAGGGCTAGCTCGGTGTTCGAGTTCGGCCCAGCAGCGCAGCCAGGGCAGTTGTACATGCGAGGCGTTTGCATCGGCGACGATCCAGACGCCATCCAGGCATGCAGCTGGTCCATCGAGCCCGTGACGCAAGGGAAAGGCAGGGAGACTAACCACCTATACCGCATTGAGTTCTGAATAGCATGGCGCACCATAACCAGGTTCAGCCATGCTGTTGGTAGCTGGGCGGTGGCTCTGGTGGCCAGGCTTTGTGATTGCAGCCTGACAGGTAGCAGCGTACCCATTGCCACAGCAACTGGGACCAGCAGGAAGCCAGGAGCCGTGCACTGCCTGCTGCGAAACCCTCTGACAGCACCTTTGCACTAGGGACCATGATGCATGATGATTGCACGCCATGCTGCTCAGCCTGGCATGGCGCTGACGCTGTGAGGGTAGGACAGCAGCCAAGTGGCTGTCTTACCCTGAGCCGCCCGTTGGTCACCCGTCTTGCTTCATTTACGTTTGCACCTTGATGCACCCTGCTGTCATAGATAGTAGGTTTTGTCACCTGCTCCTTGTAAAGCAGACTTCGGCAGGCTACAACGCCGCAGCCAGGAAAATAGTAGCGTCAGGTCACTTGTGCGAGCTACATGTGTCAAGAAACATAGTGCTTCAAGCCACCCTCAACAGTCCAACCTACTACCATCATGCAGTAAGCATGCAATATTGAAGGTGCAAGGGGTATGCTCATAGCCAGCACCTACATAAGGAAGTTGGCTGGCAAGGCTGCAATCCACCTGCTTACAGGCCCTACTCTTCAGCAACAGTGCACAGGCCATGCGCACAGTGTGTGAGCTGCCACGAGGGCTGAACTGAAGGCCCAGTCAAGGCCCAAGGCACCCTACTCGACTCCTACACTACCCTACGCGGGCTTTGTGTCGAGTGCCGTGCCATGTAACTTGTGAGCAAGGTCCTCACTTGTGGCTGCGGCGGCCCTTTGCAGCGGGTTCTGCTGCAGGTGCATCGCCGCCCTCTCCACCGTGGCTGCCCCTTGGAACCCTGCCCGTCGCTCCGCCGCCACCTACACCGCCTTCCTCCCCTGCATCCCGGCGCCCCCCGCGCCCTGTTCGCTCAGCAGCAGGCGGTCCCGTTGCCGCTGCTCCCTCTGCCGCCCCTGACTCCCCGTGCTTGCTCTTCAGCGCCTGGCGTAGGTCAGCGGCGCCAACGTCGGCACGGCGGCGCTTGACCCCTGGCCCCTCGTGCCCCTCCGCGTCCCTGCGCAATCACATGGGCCATTCATCAAAGCACGGCAAAGCAGTGGCCACATAGGCCTTGACAGCATCGTCGCTTGCCCTTGCATTCCTGGGCCCGCTCAGAGTGGGTTTGGGTACGGCTGGATGGCACAGCTGGACACAGCAACATGCATCGTTCTGCCTTGGGCAGGGAAAGATCAGGAAGGTGAGGACCCAGTGGGCGCACCTGACACAACACCGTGCTCCCCCC
>JAWZTI010000487.1:0-18081 GCA_039880955.1 Chlamydomonas urium
CCCGCATCATTTGGCTCTGCATTGTCTGCAGCAGCGGCTGGAACTGAATCACGTCCTGCAGGAATGGCTTCATCACCGTGTCGCCGAGCTGCCCCATGGCACCAAAGTTGCCGCTGCTCAATCAGAGACAGCAAAGGAGGAGGGCGTGAGCTGTTATGAGTGTACAGGCAGTATGCCATGATGCGTGGGTGAGGCAAACCCCATAGCACCGAAGCTGCCGCTGTTCAATGGTAGACAGCCAAGGAGGAGGGCATGCGGCATCGTGAGCTGTTATGAGTGTGCAGGTGGTATGCCATGATGCGTGGGTGAGGCAAGTTGCTTCGTGCCGCAAGCCACGCTCTTTCACAGCCAATCCTGGAGCAACTTCCACACTCATGAGCCGCATCCCACACTCTCCACACCTCCCACACCTGAGCATCCTGTTGATGAGGTTGGGCGCAGGTGCGTCGCCCTTGCGGATGGACATGGCGCGCTGCAACATCCACGCACTGCTGAGGCCCGGGTTGTAAGCGTGGATCAGGGACAGACTTTCCTGCAAGGTGGAAGTAGGGCAAAGCAAAGGTAGGGTAGGCAGAGGTGGCAGGGGTTAGACTGCAGTCGAGAAATCGATAAGGCTAGCCAGCGCTGGGTTACTTGAGGGTTTGAGGCACGGGCAGGTTGAGCAGGCAGCAGGTGCGTTGCTTGTGCGATTAGAGGCCGGGGTAGTAGGCGTGAATGAGCGACAAGCTCTCCTGCAAAGTGAAGGAGCTGGGGGGGNCGCTGCAACCCATCAAGTAAAATGACTGAGCACGCATCGGGGTGCAGGCAGAGGGTCTGGGCAGGCAAATGCAGTATTTAATGCTCCGTCACCCATCCTTTTCCATCCTTTTCCATCCTTTTCCATCCTTTTCCATCCTTTCCAAACACCCATCCCATCCTTTCTCCCTGTTGCCATCGGTCCAGCAGATCCTGCCCAATTTAGGCAGGTCCTATGCGCCCTTGCAATGCCGGTCGGGACTGTGAATCAGAGTGTTCCACCACCAAACACCTTGTCCAGGCACGTGTCTGCCCTCTCTACCTCCCCCACCTGCATGTGCCTGCATTCCCCTCCTCCCGCCCCCCACCCATCCCCCCTCAACACACCGCCACACACCTTGTCCAGACAGTCGGCCTCTAGGGCTTCACTGACGGCGTCTGTTAGTCGCTGCAGGTGGCGGGTGAGGGCTCCGAAACCACCGAACGACAGAGGGCTCTGGATGCCCGAAGCATCGCCGATCTGCATCACCCTGAAGTGTGGAAGGGTATGGGTGAAGTGTTAACATAGCTCAGCAGGGGTGAGGTGAGAGGCAGCCTACCTGTAAAAGGCACATTAGAAGGATAAGGGTTCATGAAACCCTAGACCACTGGCCAGTAGTGCCTGCAGCTGAGCCCCTTCCGCTCCATTGCTGACTAGCCAGAGCTGCTGAGGTATAGCGCACGAAGGACTTGTGTTTCGGAACTTGTGTGCTGCAACATGTACATGCCTCTATGAATATGAGGGGACTTTGCAGGCACTGAACTCACTCTCATAACATCTTTCAACGAAGCTAGTTGATTTACTAGTCAGCTTCTGGACTGAAGTCATTAGCACAGGGCTTACCTGTCAAATCCTGGCTTGAGCGGCGAGTCCCGGAAGGTAGGGAAGAAGCCAAACAGCACTCGCTTGAACTCAATGTCCTCAAGCCTCACGCCCTGGTACCTGAAAGGACAAGGGGTGGGTGATAGGGAGTGCAGAGCGGATGAGGAGGATGCCAGGCAGGTGAGGTGAGGTGACGGCAAGGAGCGGGGGCAGGGGAGAAAAGCAGGCCAGCTCTCAGGCTGCGTGAGGTGCCCCTTACAAACACCCTACCTGAGCATGGGATGCCACCAGCCCTCCATGCCTAGGCGGAGGCTGCCACACAACACTCTGTCCTTCCCACTCTTCCAGCATTGGCATGTGGGCAACAAAACCAAAGCCAAACCGACGCCCTCCCTTCCACTCCCCCCTTCTCTGACGCCCTGATCCTTTCCGAATTGGGATCCTTTCCAGATTCCTTTCAAGCCCCTTTTAGATTCCTTACTTGGGCATGAGCTTCCAGTAGTCCTCCATGACTTGGTGCAGGCTGGGGCGGTGGGGTGCAGAGTCCAGGTAGGTGAACATGTAGGTGGTGCGGTCAGTCGGGCCACTGCCGGCAGGAAACGCCTCCCAGAAGTATTGAAGGCTGCAGAAAAATGGGAGTGTTATTGTGTTGGTGTGGGGTTGTATGGGAGAAGGTGAACATGTAGGTGGTGCATTCTGCCGGCAGGGAACGCCTCCCAGAAGTATTATAGGCTGCCAACAAGTGTGGGGAGGGGGGGTATGAGGAAACACCTGATCATCTTTCACATAAAAAGCCCGTTGTTTAAATTTCACGCTTCTGCCCCTCACCTCATGTCTGTCGATATGTCATCCATGGTGGCGATGACGTCGCCAGTGGTGTTGTTGGTGAAGCCAGTGCCCAGCGTGCCCACAACCACACACACGCCATCGGGCTTGCTGCCCCACCTGTAAAGAGTAGGGGGCAGGGGGCGGAAGGTGGGGGAGGTTCCCTTGCTGGGGAGTAAAAGAAATAACATAGTACCAAGGGTTCCCACAACCACACGCATGCCATCAGGCTTACCTGCCCCCCAAAGACTGTACTAACTGTACAGCACACTACCCAATAAGTACATTGCTACCCCCATTCCTTCGGGTATGTAATAAGCATACTTCACTGCCCGCCCCACCTCAGCTGCTTGACGATAGGGCTTGCATGCCCCATGCAGTCAAGCACCAGGCGCGACACCAGGCGTTGAGGCGCGCCGCTTGTCGAAGCACTGCCGCTGCTGCCGCTGCCGCTGGCGTTGCTGCTGGCAGGTGAGTCGGTTGCCAGCTGCAGGCAGGTGCCATCTGAGTGCACGGTCACACCTACAAAGCAGTGTGACATTTCACAAGAAAGAGCGAGGCGGGTACATGAGAAGGTGTTGACAAACGGCTTGACCAAGGTCACACGGCCCGGGATCAACCAGCATGTTAGACAGTGAGAGGAGTGACATGCAACGCGGCATGCCTGCAGCGAGGAGTAGGGGACAGGTGCTTGAGTCAGCAGTGCTTACTAACCACTCCCTTAGTGCCGTGGGTGTGGGAAGAAGGCAGGAGGAGGCAATGACCCATGAGCGGGTGGGTTGTGTTCATACTTTTAAGTAAACCTTGATATGTCGCCATCACACCTGCACTGCCTGCCGTCTACTACCACTACCTTCCGCCCACCTTCCAGCCTGACGTGCTCGTACACGCGGCCCCCCATCGCCTCGAACTTGGAGCGCACCTGCGGGGACAGGGCAGTAGGGGAGCAGGGACGGGTACGTGGCTGAGTGTGCGGCACCTCCATTCCCATCCACACGTCCTCCCCCTCCATGAACAACAGGGCCTGTCCTACCTTGCCCTCACACCCTGAGTGCTCACCAGGCCAATCAGCTTGGCAGGACTCAGGCCCACATTCGACACATCCCTCTTCCACATGCCCTCCCCACCATAGAAGCCAATGCTGTCACATCCCCTTCAACTCCACTCCCAGCCCCAAAGCCCTCGCTCCTCACCAGGGCAATCAGCTTGGCAGGGCTCAGGCCAACGTTCAGCACGTCCCTCGTCCACACATCCTCACCTCATGAAATAACGCCTGCTCCAAACGTCCCTCTTTACCTCCCCCTCTCCATCCCTCTACTCACCAGGTCAATCAGCTTGGCAGGGCTCAGGCCCACGTTCAGCACGTCCCTTGTCCACACATCCTCCCCTCCGTGGAAGCCGATGCGCACTGGGTTGAACACCACGTTGATGCAGGCATCGACATCCTGCTGAGTCAGCAGCCCTAGTTCCACGAGCACAGCCAGTTCTGCTCGGCTGATATTCCATTCCTGGTCTCTGCCCTTGAGGGGGCCGCGCTCCACCACTGCAACCCGGAAGCCCTTGGCCTGAAGCGCCGCAGCCACGACGACGCCTAGGGTTCTGCAGGGCAAGGGTAGGTAGGTAGGTAGGTAGGTGGGTATATAGGTAGGTCAGCAGTGTCACAAGGTAGGCAATGCTGCGCCAAGGGAAGCCGTTGGCCTGAAGAGCCGCAGCCACGACGACGCCTAGGGTTCTGCGGGGAAGGAGCAGGAGGGAAGGAGGCAGGGAGGGAGGGAGAAAGAGAGGCCATCTCATAGTCTTACACAGTCACCACTGCAACTCGCGAGCCCTTGGCCTGGAGCGCTACGGCCACAGCAATGCCTTGGGTGCTGCGGCCACAGCAATGCCTTGGGATTGGCGAGGAAAGGGTAGTCGTGTGAGTCAAGAAGAAGGGTATATAGGTAGGTAGGTAGGTAGGTAGGCAGGCAGGCAATTTCATGGCCCGTAGACCTATGGTGGCCCTTGGCCTGAGGCATGACGATGTCTAGGGTGCTGGGAAAGGGTAGGTAGGCAGGTAGGCAGCAGAGGTAGGCAGGTGGGTAGATAGGCCATTTCACAGTCCGCAGGATGCAAAGGGGAGGCAGTGAGAAAGGTAGGTAGGCATTTTGCAGTGTGTGAGAGTGTGCAGGTGACAATGTAATTTCTGGGCCGCAAATCGCTATGCTGCGTGAACATCGCCCGGGGGATCCAGCCGCGCGACAAAGAGGGAAAGCCCACACAAGAGTATAGAAAGGCATGCAGGGGCAGTCTCAGCAAATGCAGTGAGTATGTGTGCAGAGCGTCACTCTTGTCTGAGCCAACGCAGGTTGCTGGTCGATGCCCATCCCTCCCATCCGCACCTGCCCAGGCACTCCACCCACACTTATCCTCCACACCTCCTATCCATACTCAACTCCCACACTTACCCTCCACACACGACAACATCAACATCGGGCACGACACCCAGTGGAGACGCCTGCTCCCTCACAAACACAGGGGCAGGGCCGGTGTCCTGCAAAGGCGCAAAAGATAGGGTGGGGGTCCAGGGGAGGGCGTGGAGGCTAAGGGCCATGGACCCACAGAATAAGTTTTACAGGAGACACATGACCATGAACAAAACACAGGGGGGGGGACTTGAGTGCGGCATAGGAGCAGCAAGGGCGGGCGGGGTGGCCAGCGTGTTCACGCCACCTCGACCATTAGAGCCCTCCTTTAGCCGCCTAACGCCTCCCCTCCAGTCCCCCTACCATCCCTCCTCAATCACTATGTCCTCAGCCTGCTCCACTGCTACTTAACAGCCTTGAAGGCAGCGTAGGTGGTGCGCCCTCCTGCCTGAACCCACCCTACCCACATTCTCCACCCTCCTTCACACACCCTTGAGCCTGCCCCTCCCCTCACCTGCTGTGTCCTCAGCCTGCTCCACTGCTCATCTGCAGCCTTGAAGGCAGCGTAGGTGGTGCGCCCGCCTGCACCCCCCGCCTGCGTCCCCGGCACAAGCCTATCCACGCTCTCCATAATCGACTTTGTCAACGCAAAAGGATCAGCGGATTCAGAGGAGGAAGAGGTGGCTGAGGTGTTGGTACCAGTGATGGTAGCGGTGGTGGTGGTGTGGTGAGGGGGCGTGGCAGCAGAAGGGGCCAGGCGCTGCTGCGCATGCTGTGCGCGGCGGTGCAGGGAGCGCCTGCATGGGCCGATGCGCAGTGCTGCCGCCGCTGCTGCTGCCGGTGCAGAGGTGGAAGCCGCTGCATGGGTGGACCTATGGCCCTGCAGTGCACCCCACATCACAGCCAGAGCAGCAAGCAGCAAGGCGAATCAGGGCGCCAGCGCGCGACAGCAGGCGTTGGTATTGCGCGGATTGCTTCGCTCCTGCTGTAATGGCTGCTGCTGCGCACGAGGGTTCCTTTCCCCAGTGCTGTGAAACTGTCCTCTGGGGAACACCTGCTGCTGTTGCTCCAAACCAGCACCATCGCAACGCACCTCGATACCGCTGCGCTGCAGCATCATCTCGCGCGTAGTAGTGGCTGCTGCTGCGACGTCTAGGCGCACCCCAGCCATTGGCGCAGAGTGTTCGAACCTTCCCACACCCTGAATTTGTGGTGGTTGCTTTTGGAGGCAGCTACTCTTCGGACACGGTGTTCAGACTGCCTAGACCAAGCAGCCGATGGAAGCATCGTTGGTTGTCCTGTTCTATTCAAACTATGTTGCCATTTTGAGCGCAGGAGCCATGACCCTGCACTGCAGGATTTAGAAGAGAAGGGGTTGCATGCATCGTCACATGTTCTAGCGATGCATAGCATGGGTCGCCATAGGAGTCACGCTGGCATGGACTGAAGCAAGCTTAGCACGAGCGCACGTGTTGGTTTTCATGTGCAAGCCCCGTGTATCAGGACTTGCCAGCTTGCGCCCTGCAGCATGTCACATTGTTACTATCGCCAATCGACCCTTGGAAGGCCGGTTTGCATCAGCTGCTAGAAAACCTTCCGCTCCGAAACCGCATGTGCATGACCGACTCCCTTTGCCATGCATATACGCACTTGATAACATCAGCGACAAGCGCTGTAGCCACAATTGTGCGCGCGTAGCTGCGCTGTTCAGAAAGGATGTCGGGCCTCGACGCGCAGAACCGACCCCAAATCCTGGAGCACCTGCAGAAGAGCCTGACCGTGACGATATATGACACCAGGTGCGTATGCAGCGGCGCGATGTCGTGCAGAGCGTCGGTTGCAGTACACGCACTGTTCATGGCAGTCCATTCACTGCTCACCCCATGCATGGCAACTGTTGCTTTCAGGTGGATACCCAGCAGCGCGCGCTTTGTAGCATTGGGTTCGTATGCAAGGAACACTGGCTGCCTGCAAGTGTATGAGCTGGATGGCGCAGACCTGAAGCTGGTCAAAGAAGTGGAGGTGAGCTGCTGACTGGGGTTGTGGCTCGAGAATTGACCACAGTGCTGTGGCTTGAGGGTGATCACACTGTCTGTCAGGCTCCCTTGCGGTCATGCACAGCTGTCAAGCTGAGCTGAGCTTAGTTATGACGCTGTTCCAGCAGCAAACCCATCAGGTCTGGGCTGCTGTTGCTGGCAGTGTCCACCCCCGCCCAGAGTGAACCCTTCCCATCCCACCCTGATCCCGCGCAGAAACCAAGCAGCTTCAAATGCGGCACCTTTGGGGCATCGAGCGTGATGGAGCGAAGATTAGCTACGGGCAACTTCGGTGGGCAGCTGCAGATATGGGACCTAGAGAATACAGCCAAGCCAGTGTATGAAGTACAAGCACATGCGTCCATTGTGAACGCACTTGATGGGTGTGGGGGCCAGGTGAGAGCGCTGCCGCACCGCTGACCATGGGGGGTACAGGCAAGGCTGTCAGCACAGTTGCAGGCGTGGGAAGCTTGTTGAAACGTGTGCGGGCTTGAGGGTCGGCCAGAGAACATGCCATGCCGGTGATGGTACTGGCTGCTACAGCCTGGGAGGTACCGCGATACCGCATGTGACCTGAGAAGGCGACATGCCATACGGAAGGGTGCTCACCCTTCAAGCGGTGCTCCCATTGGCAGGCGGCCCTGCATGTCCTCTGATCACACGGTGCCTGTCCCGCCGCCTGAGTGCCCACTCATCACACCCCTCTCACGGCACCTATCTCCGTCCCCCACTAATAACGCAGGTGTGACACATGCCACCAACTGCCATCGAATCCAACTGTATGCCCACGTGTCACGCTGCCCTCCCTGCATTGCAGGCGAGGGGGTATGGCGCCCCCGAGATCGCAACGTGCGGCCGTGACGGCTGCGTGCGCGTGTGGGATGTGAGGCAGCAGGATGCGCCGGTGGCAGCCTTTGAGCCGGCGGATGCCTCCAACATCAGGGACTGCTGGTGCGTGGCGTTTGGCAACTCGTTCAACGACGAGGAGAGGTGCCTGCTGGCGGGGTATGACAACGGCGACGTGAAGATGTTTGACCTGAGAATGAATAAGGTGTGTGGGTATTGAACAGCAAAGGAGCCGGCGTGGGCAACTAGCAGTGTGTGTTTACAGTCCTGCGGGGCACTGCGAGGGCGCAAAGGACTGGGATGCCATGGGTTGCCATGGACTCCTTGTTATGGGTTGAATGCCTTGGCTGCTGCTTCTGCTGCTGCTGCTTCTGCTGCTGCTGCTTCAGCTGCTGCTGCTTCTGCTGCTGCTGCTGCTGCTGTGGCTGCTGCTGCTGCTGCTGCTTTTACTGCGAATGCTACTGCTGCTGCTGCCACTGTTACTGCTGCTGCTGCAGGTGCGGTGGGAAGCCAACGTGAAGAACGGCGTGTGCGCGGTGCAGTTTGACCGCAAGGACATTGAGATGAACAAGTTCGGAGTGGGCTGCCTGGAGGCGCAGTTCCACATGTTTGACGCCCGCACGCAGCACCCCAAGAAGGTGAGGCGAGCAGCAGCATGGGCCCACGGCGCCCCTCACGCCTGCATTGGTCGCCGCCAGCGCATGCCATGTGACTGCCAGCAACAATCTGCTTGCTCACGAAACCGTGGGCGGGGGTGGGTGGGTGCCTTGTTTGCAAAACTTGCATCTCAGCATCACCTCTTACAAGATGGTGCACCAGTAGGATACTCCCATCACTTTTTCACTCCTAATGGTTGACCCTGAGGGCATGAACATGTGCTTGCTTGTATGCGTGGTATCCCTATTCTGGGTTCAGGGCTTTGCAAGCCTGAGCGACAAGGTGACGACAGGCGCGACCGTGTGGAGCATCAACCACCTGCCACAGAACCGAGAGATCAGCATGCTGGGGGCTGGGGATGGCACCCTCTACCTCTACAAGTACCACTACCCAGACCAGCGCAAAGTCAAGGTGAGGCTTTTGGGGGAAGACTTGTGCCCAATACCTGCACTCTTTGCATCGTGCACCTTGCACTGTGTATGTTCGTGGCCATCGTGCGCGGTGGCAAGTCAGGGAGGCTTTTAGTTGGGGCAAAAGCTGTGCTTAGCACCTGGTGCACTGCTCGCAACTTGCACCTTGAAGTTCAGCTTTGTGGCCGCCATGTGAAGGTACTGGCAATATCAGTTCCTTTGTGCGCTTGCAGCGCCTTATGTAATGAGCGACAATTAAACATTTACATGCGTGCTGCTGCACTGCTGCGCTTGCTACCAGGACCATGAAGGGCACGAGCTGGGTGTTGCAGGCAGTGTGGAGCTGCTGTCCACACGCAACTTCTCCTCCCAGCCGATCGCCTGCTTCGACTGGTCGCCCGACAAGGAGGGGCTGTTCTGCTGCGGCGCCTTTGACCAGTGCATCCGTGTGGGCATCGTCACAAAGCTCAGCAAAGTGTAGCCAGAAGCTATGAAACAAATACATATATGTTCTTGTCCGATCTGTTTTATAGCTTCTCTCTTGTGCGCTGCTTCAGACCTGCACTCTGGAAAAGACCGTAGCACCTGCCCACGCCTCAAATCTGTAGTGATTGCCTCTTGAGGCAGCTACTCTTCAGGCGCGGCGTTCAGAAGCCTGAGCCAGGCAGCTTACATAAGCATCGCTTGTTGTCCCGTGTTACACAAGTTGCGCTGCCGTTATTGAGCGGAGAAGCCACGACCCTGCATGGTTGATGTGAAGGACGACCAGCAAAAAGCCCATGCATGCATTGTCGCGAAGCTCAGCGATGCATAGCATGGGTACATCAGCATGACACAAACCAGCTGACCTAGGGCCTGCATAATAAGTTCCACTAGCTAGCACATGTTGCAAGCCCCACACATCAGCATGCCCTGCAGCATCCCACATGTGATCTGCTAATCCCATTGGTTGAAGTGGGGGAGACCTCCTGTGCCACTTCTTGTGCCCCGTAGACTGTAACAAGCTCCACCCGTCCATCCATCCATGCTCCATGCATTCTGAGGGTACCTGGTACTCATGTACAAAACCTATCTGATCCGATCTGATCCGGTGATCACGTGCGCAAGGGCGGCTCAGGTCCCCTTGCCCTCTGGCCTGATGCTGCAAGATTCAAGGCACGAGTGAGGTCACTGATTTTGCATCAAATCGTCCTACGCTGTTGCCTAGGCCCCCGCAAGACGTAAGGCGTAAGAAGGCCCACACACATGTTTCATTTTTTTCAACCTTCATAACTGTGTCACGTCTTGCCTTGCAGCGCTGGCAATGCATTTGATCACATGTCATGCTGCCTACGCTGTCCATGTGCCAGCAGCCTCACCTTGTTGCTTGTCAAGCTGCTGCTGTGCAGCATTAAGCAGATTGGGCTCATGGCAGGCAGTGCCAATGACAAGAGGGCCCCGAGTCCATGATGCTGTTCATTGCCTGCAAATCCTGCACCTCTCCCTGCTCCTCTTCCGCAACTTCTGTGTACCTTGACACTTGACACGCAAGAACCACTCCAGCTGCCTTCCACCTTCCGCCTCCATTCCCTCTCCTTGTCGCCTTCTGCCTCCCCTTCCTCCGCCACCCCTCTACCTGCCTCCTCTTCACACCGTCAGCCTCGCGTACCACTCCAGCTGCTGGTACTGCAGCTCCTCAGGCAATACACATGCGGTACTGTTCAAGTACTCGCGGTAATCTGCACCTGCAGCTGAGCTGGCCACCTCCCAATGAATGAAGGCGTCATCCAGGTACTCAGCCTGTGAAGTGCAGTGAGGGTATCATGGGTAGGTCAGGGAATGGGGCATGTTTGCAGGTGTCTGCTGTGGAAGGGTGTAATTGCTGGCAGGCAACACATTGTCACTCTCTCGCGTATCTTATCATGCACCCTTCTTGCTCCCCCGCCCTTCCATGCGTTACATCATAAAAGCACTCAGCCTGGGGGTGCTTGACAGGGGGTAGACAGTTGGGGGATGGAGGAGGGGGCAGTCAACCTCCCGACTCACCAGGCGGGACTTATCAGGCCCCCGGCCCCTTCCTCCCCACCAAACCATAACCCACCACCCAAAACCCAGCTTACACAGGTCACTTGTGAGGCAGTCCCTTCCCACCCCTCAGCAAATCTTTACTACCTCGCCTGCCCCTTGTCCTCTCTTCAACCCCCGCCTCTCGGCCGCCTACCTGGTCTGCTGCCCTCCACCAGGCCATCATCTCCCACCCAAGACCCAGCTCAGACAGGTCGCTTGTAAGGCAGCCCAGTCGCCCCTTCAGCTGCAGTACATGGCTGCAAGCAGGGGCCAGCGTCACGGGGATAGGACCAAGCTCGTCGCATGGCCACCAGGGGGCGCGGTGCTCGAGCTTGGGGAAGTGTGGGGAGGTGTGGGAGGTGTGGCGGTGGCGCGTGGGGCTGTAGGATGGGGTCAGTGCGTGTGACTGTTGGCGTCCTCCGTCGCTGAGGCTGTGGTGGGCGTGGCCCCGGCGGTGGTATTGGTGGTGGGCAAGGTGGGCATCTGAGGAGGGAGACAGCGAAGGGCTGAGCCCTGGCGCCGGCACGACACCTCCGGAGGCCCTCCCGCCGTCGGCACCCTCCCAGCCGCTGCTGCTGTCCCTCTGCGCCCCGAGCACAGCGCCCCCTGCGCCGCCTGTCCGCAGGGAGGGCCGTCCGCTGTCCGCACGCTGCTCTGGCGAGCTGCCCCGCCTGCCCGCCCCCGCCCCTGCCCCTGATCTACCCCTAGGGGCTAAACAGCCGTCGGGGAACCCCCCCGTTCCTCCGTGGCAACCGCTTGGCTGCCTGCGGTTACTGCCGCCCTCACGTGTGCTGTTGTACATGTGCAGCAGCTCCTGCTGCAGCTGCTCGGCAGCTGCCTCAACCGCCGCGCTCGACCCCAGTGGCAGCGGCAGCAACGGACCGGTACGACCCTCCCCCTCCCCCTCGTCCCCCTCTTCCCCCCTCCCTGTTCCTGCCCCTGCCCCCGCTTGCTCAAACAGCAGTGGCACGGGAATGTGCCTCTGCGTGTCAGGCCTCGCCCTTGCCATTGTATCAGTGACAGGTGCAGAGGCGGGGGCGTAGGCGGGGGTACGCCACGCCCACGACCACATCGACAGTGACTGCTCCTCCTCCTCCACACCTGCATACACCCCAACCTGCCCGCCTGCTCTGCCCGCTGCTGCAGCCTCAGCATCCACAAGGGCATCTTTGGACGCAGCATCTTTGGTTTCGGAGCCGTCACTTGTACTGCCCTTGGCAGACCTCGAACGCCCTAAACCCCAGCCAAACCCTAAGCTGCGGCTCACCTTCGCGGCCACCCCTGCCTCCCCTTTACCCCTGCCGCTCCGCTGCCTAGACGTCCCCAGCAGCCCTGCCGCTGCTGCTGCCTCTGCTCCCTGCCCCTTTCCCACACCAGCCTTTACACCCTCGGGGCCAAACCCTGGCAGCGTTCCCCGCCCAAGCCTCGACTGCTGCTGCTGCTGCTGTTGCTGGTACGCTCCTGCCTTCCATGCTGGTGCTGCCCCTCCACCGCTGGTTGCCTTGCCTCCTGCCGCTGCTCCCACTGTGATGAAGTCATTGAGAAGTGGCACGTCGGCGCCACCCGAGCGAGGACCAGCACCCAGACGCTGCAGGTGTTCACAACAGTCGAAGTGGCAGCAGAGGCAGAAGAGCTTGGTGGGGGGGGACAATGTGATCAGGGAATGTAAGCCATGCAGCAGTGCAGGCTACGCTGGCAAGTGTTGCACAACGAGAAGGTGGACTGTGAAGCATCAGCAGCGTTGCAGCAGGCCTCTCAGCCCGTGCTTGCCCATGCCAAAGGCGCCGCAGCCGGCACACTCAGCCTGTTGCACAGCAGTGCGCACAATCAGCAATGATCAAACCTTTTCTACTGCCCACACTTCCACACTTCCATACCTTGAAGAGGGAGGTGTGTGGCGCCTGGTCACTCAGCATGCTGTTGCTTGTGGACATGGGTGGCGACCGCCCACCCAGCCCTCCTCCGGCCCCTCCTCCTGATCCTCCACGCGTCCCCACTGCCGCTCCTCCTGCCCCGCCCCCTGTTACCATGCGCGTGCCCCTGCGGGTCCCCGCTCCTGCGGCAGCCACCACCGCCTCAGCACTGGCGGCGCTGGCAAATGGTGACACCCCCGCCACACCTCCCACACCTGGCCCCACACTTGCGCTGACCCTGACCCGAGCGTCCCCCTCTTCCACGTCGCTGTCGCCCCCCTCTGAGGCCCAAGGGGCACTCCATAGGTCATCTGGCTGAAGCGACTGTAGGGCGCGAGGGGCAATACCGTAGTGCAGCAGGCCGGCAAAGCTCGACCCTGCTCCCGCCGTCGCAACCGCTGCAACGCTGCTCTCGACGCCGTCCTGCGCAGCACCTGGTACGTCCGCACCTTTCACACCTAGCCCCACACTCAGCGTCCACACATCGCGGGGCAGCCAGGCGGCAATGCCTGCACCCCGGTCCGCTCCAACACACACACTTTCCCACACCATAGCGCCTGCTGCTGAGCTGGCACGTTCGTCTAGGGTTCCCAGCTGCGTGCCTCGGCGCTGCCCCCCTGTTGTCAGGCCCCCCCAGGCCCCAGGGGGTGAGGCAGGGCCGAGGTTGCTGGCGATGGAGGAGGCGTTGGAGAAGGTGTGCAGCAGCTGAGAGGCGTCGGTCACGTCGCTGGTCCCCGAATTGCCTGCAGGTGCAAGGGAGCGTGAGTGAGTGAGGCGTGGGCGAGTGTGCTGCAGCAGGTGGGGGGTGCTGTTCACATCCCTGGTACCCGCATAAGATGGGCCTGCGGGTACAACGGAATGCGGTGCAACAAGACGTGGGTGAGTGAGGAGTGGACGAGCGAGCTGCAGCGGCAGGCAAGCGCTGGTCACATTGCTGACCCCCCCCCTTGGATGGGCAACAGGTGGGTGAGCGGACGCCGAGAGGCATGGTCGAGGGAGCTGAAGTAGCATGGAAGCGCTGCTTACGCTGCTGGCCCCTGCAGTGGAAGGGGTCTGCTGCACCAAGTTGATGATCAACCTGGCTAGCGATAAGCTATAAACAATGAAGGAGGCTTGAACCAATACAAGCTATAGTCATTGCATTAGATCATACATAAGCTGATTGCATAGCTGAGCGTAGGTTTGGCGTACGCCAGCGCACCTTGGGTCCTCCGTAGTGGCCGTGCCCCGTCCTGTGAGGAGCGCGCTGAGGTAGGCCGCCTCCAAGACCGGTCCCCTGAAAGGCCTCCAGCCTCAGTGGTCCTGGTTCCAGCACTGGCACCCGCCCCTGACATTCCAGCCGTGGCCGCCCCCACCAACCACCCTGCCCCTGACACCCCGGACCCAGTGCGGGCGAAGGTGTGGGCAGAAGTGTGAGAAGTGTGGGGGAGGGCGGGCAGGCCGGCGAAGCGCGAGGAGGCGGAGGGGCGGGGCAGTGGCTGTCGGCTGTTAGGGCTATTAGGGTTGTTACTTGGGACCCAGAAAAAGGAGAAGGTCTGCTGGGCTGTCTGCCACAGGCTGCTCTGCTGCGCCGGCTCAAACAGACGCACCGTCGACAGCTGCAGGGTGAGCAGGGAGTGGAAGGGCGTGGAAACTGTTGGAACAGTGCGGGTTGGTGTGGAGGCAGGGCATCAGAAGGGACCCTTCGACCTCAGATGGCATGATACATGCAACGCTCTGATTATGTTTTTGTCGCGCCGAAAGATGAAGGCAGGTGTGAAGGCAGGTGTCGAGGCAGGTGTGGAGGCAGGTGTGGAGGCAGGTGTGGAGGCAGGTGTGGAGGCAGGTGTGGAGGCTGGGCACCAGAACGGACCACTTGGCATCAGATTGCATGGTGTAGAAAGCGCTGAACATGTTTCAGTCACGTGTCATGCATTGATGCAGCCTTGCCACCCTCCGCCATCTTCTCTTCACCTTCACCTTCACTGCCCTCACACACCTCCCATTTGAAATGGGCCATTCCGCCCCCTTCCGCCATTTCCCATAGTGCTTTCCTGCTAGCCCTTCTCCTGATCAGTCATTTTAACAGATCCAAGGCTGCTTACCCTGAGTGCATGGTTTGACATAAGTCGATCAAAGGATACAAGCTCCCCTGGACGTCCCACAGAGGGCGGGCCTGGCAGGGAGGTGGGGGCTTCGCGTCTTGAAAGCATGGACAGCATGGACCTAAACAGCAGGCAAGGCAAAGGGATTTAAACGTGATGGGAGACGGAAACATGTGGCCTGGTAGTAAGGTGGAGGCATCATGCGACGACAGCAATGACAACCTCGACCTGGTCGCCACAAAAATGTCCCCGGTGCCTCCCTCGCCTTTCATCCCCCACACTTAATAGTTTGAGGTCAAGTGAGCTACAAACGGTGCGCCCTGATTCTGCCCACCATTTCATCAGCAGGCGTTATGTCCCCCAGGCGCATCTTTCCGCAGAAGCACCCACCATATGTCACCCCAGGTGCCGCCTCCGGAGCGCTCTACTTCCACAGACGACCCCTTGATCTCCCCCTCCTCCTCGTCAGAAGACATGTCAGGCACAGGTGCAGCAGCGGTGGTGACGGCAGCAGCAGCCCACACGCCGAGCTCGTCTGCACTTCCCACACTTCCCACACTTCCCACACTTCCCACACCTCCCACACTGCTGAAGCTGCCGTGTGCACGGCGGACACGCGAGTGTGACGGCCCTGATGACCTTGGCTGGTGCAACTTTGCCCCTCCAGCTGCCTGGCTGCTTCTGTCAGCTGCGGTCCCCATGCCTCCCACACTTCCTTCCCGCTGATCCGAACGTTCATCAACACTCCTGCTGCTGTGCCGGGCATCAGCACCACCCACGCTCCAAGCGCTTGCGGCAGCACCAGGGGTGTGAGGCGACTCTGGGTGTAGAGGTGGGCGCCCACCAAGCGAGCTGTTATTTCTGCTGACTGGGGGGCCCGCTGGGGTGGACGGAGTTGGGAGGGTGGTGTGGGGAAGCTGCGCGGCAGCCATCAGGGCGCGTGGAAGCGGCAGGTCGCAGCCGCAGCTTGTGGAGGAGCCTGTGGGTTGAAGTGTGGATGTGGGGCAAGGGTGGTGATGAGGCGTGCTCTTTCATCAAGCCCTGATTACCCCTTGCCATGCTTTCTCTCAGCCTCCTCCCTCACCTGAGTGCAGGTACTGGTCCGTCTCCAGCTCCCAGAGCTCAGGCCTGCCGGGCCCTGGAACAAAGTTTCCTAGAAACAGGTTGATGGCATCCTGGGCAATCCAGGTGTGGGAAGGTGCGGCAGATCAGGATCAAGTACCTTTCAGAGCGCTTACTGCTGTGGTTGCACGTTGCCTCCATGTTACACTGCACTGCATCAAACTGCAAGAGATCCCCTGATATGCCCTGAGCTTGATCGGCTTGGAGCCTGACTGCGCAGGCGCCAAACAGCTTTCTTGTCCGCCCCAAGCAGCCGATCAGAAGCTGGCTCAGCGGGCACGCACCAAACCTTTCGCACAAAAAGATTTCAACAAGCTGTACAAAAGTACGCAGGGCGCTGTACAGCCACGCACCTGCTTCTCGGCGTCAGTGTACGTGTTGTTGTAGAAGCGGCGGATGGAGGTCAGCAGGTCCTGTGCATACGTGGGAGGGGCACACGCGATGTCGGAGGAAGGCTGAAGCGGCGCAATTCGCGCACTTTGCACGCTTCATGCCCTCTGCACCAGTCTTGCGCAAGGGCGCCACTTAGTCTTTGTGCGTTGCGCACTCTGTTGGGCGAAACAAGAAAGCGCCGGACCCCTACAACAGGCAGGATCAGCAAGCGATGTTTTCTTCTCCCCCCAAGTCCCTCCCCTTCCCAGCCTACCTTGCTCTGTGGGTTGCCTCCCACTCTCCCTCCTTGCAGGTGCCCACACAAGGCGTCAGCTCGATACCGACAAGGATACCCTCCTCTCCTCCCCCTCCAATGCGCAACCTACCTTGCTCTGCGTGGTTGCCTCCCACTCTCCCTTCTTGCGGTCAAAGAACACGCTGTGTGCTTCGGAGCCGCCGTACTGCAGCGCCAGTGTATTGCCCATGTGCTCGTACATGCTCATCAGCACGAACGCAATGCTGCTGTCTGTCGTTGGCAGGAGGGGTGAGTGGGCCGTGGGGCAGTGGGTGAGGTGGTGAAAACAAGGCTGACGAGTATGCAGCAGGGACGAGGTAGGTGTGGATGAGGTGTTTGGTAGGTAGGCCATTTTCCAGTCTGTAGGGCGCTGCAGGGCACAAAGGAAGTGATGGGGATGAGGTCAGAGGTGTGAGCAACACAGCCAGTGTGGGTGAGGTGGTAAGAGCAAGGCCAGAGTGGATGAGATGGTTGGGACCAGGCCGAAATGGGTGATGCCATGGGCATGAGGCCAGAGGGGTCAAGGTGTGAGCCACGAGGCCAGTGTGGGTGAGGTGGTGGGGGTGTGGCCAGCGAGGAGCAAGGTGGTGAGATCAGGTCAGGTGCGCAGGTGGTGCGAAGTACGTTATGTGGGAAAGTGTGAAGCGCAGTGCGAGCAATACTGACTGGGTGAGCGGCCAAGATGGGCGGGTACAGCATGCGCATCCCCACACCAACACTACCCAAACTCCCACACCTCTTTCTTCCCGTAGCCTGCGTCCCCGCACCCACATAACCCACGTCCACACTCCTGCCCGCCCCTCACCTGCATCCATGTCGGGCCTTGCCAACACCCCCTGGCCCTGCACTTCCCCCACCTGCATTGATGTTGGGCTTATCCGACACCCCAAGTCCTTCCCATCCCTCCCCCACCTACATCACTGGTGGTCCTCTTCAACACTCTCCACGCCCCTCCTCTTCCATCGCCTGCGTCCCGGCACCCGCACTACCCATGTGCACACAGCCCTGCCCTCCCCGCGCGTGCAATCATGTCGGGCATATCCGACACCCCCAGANCCCCTCCTCTCAAACTCATCCCCGTACCCAAAACACCTATGCCCATAGCCCTGTTCTTCCCCCACCTACATCACTGGTGGTCCTGTTCGACACTCCCCACACCCCTCCTCTCACATCACCTGTATCCAAGCCCCCACACTGCCCGTGCACTCCTCCCTTCACCTGCATCAATGTCGGGCCTGTCCGACACCCCCAGGCCCTGCAGCTGCCTCCCAAGCCCTGCCAGGCCATACGCAAACTGCGCCACGTTCGTCCTGTCCAGGCAATCGATGCAGTTGGTCCTCAGAACGCCCTGCTGTAGCTGCAGCCGCCCCCCGCCGCCGCCACCGCCGCCGCCACCGCCGTCGCCGCTGCCGCTGCCGCCGACACTGCTGGCGTGGCGGTGCTGCGAGCGTTGGCGTGCTGCATAGTCGCCTGCGT
>JAWZTI010000488.1:0-27453 GCA_039880955.1 Chlamydomonas urium
ACCCTAAACCCTAAACCCTAAACCCTAAACCCTAGCCTAAGCTCTAGTTGCAGCAGAGAGGCATCTGAGGGATAACCTCCGGTTGCAGCACATCCGGCCGGATCTCTCTGACTGGACCCAACGAGACCAGCCCACGCAGCATCAGGGCGAGAATCCCTGGCTGTGGCATGGCCCACACAGCCTGGACACCCGCATTCAAGGTAAGGAAGCGGGCTGTGCACATTTCAGGGCAGGCATTTGCAGTGAACTTGGCACCATGGTAGTTGGAGCAGCAGCCACATCTGTGGCAGCTTCAACAAAATTAGGGCTGTGGGGCTGTTGCGTCATACAGCGGGCCACTGCTTGCCCTGTCACTTTACACTGAGTACAGGTCAAGAGGAAGTTGGGCTCTGGATGAATGTCATGACGTAGCTAGTATCATGAATTCGCTGCCCCAGTAGCATGTCATGCTGTGTTGGGCAGTGCTTGAGTTTGATGCATGGCCGCATGGCACCCTATTCTATCAGCCCATCGGCCATACTTCAGGAACTAGACAGGCTGTAACACAACACTGGCAATGTGAAGAACCTCTCTACAATCAGCGCACAGGTCGCGCCAGGGCAGGCACAGTGGCTGGCGGACGTGCCATTTCTCCTGAGGCTGTGGTCACAGGCGACTCAGCAGCAGGCGCCTGCGTCAATTGCCAGCCCGGCGCCTGCTTCTGTGCGCCCCGCGCCGCCGCCTGCTGCACCAGCTCCGCAGCCCTTGCTGTGTTTCCTGCATCCGCCTCCATGCGCGCCCACGCCTCGTACAGAGGGGGGTGTTGGTAGGCGTCGGGCACCTGCGCGCCCTGCGCAAACAGCTGCCGTGCTCTACTGGTGCTGCCGACTGCTGCCTCCATCAGAGCCCACTCCATCCACAGCGGCGCACTCCTGCACACATGATGTACAGATGTAGGCCAGGTGGTTCAGGCTTTGTAAACAGGCAGTGGGTGGTAAGGCTGCAGAGCTGTTGGTTGCAACCCTGCATTTGACCCCAACCTACCTTGGGCACATGCGCGTCGCCCTTCGGAACAGGCGTCTTGCGCTGTCCACGTTGCCCAGGCGGCACTCCATCGTGGCATATGCGTACCTGCAGCGCACAAAGTGAGGTCAGTTTGAGGGTCCAACACACTGTGCACCGTCTAGTGGCGCTGTCAGCTAGCATGCGCAGGCGGCAGTGCCAGCCACAGTAGCTTCTCACCACAGGTGCGGGTGGCGGGGTGCCACCGTGACACCTCGCCTAAAGCACTCCTCCGCCGCCTCAAAGTGTCGCCTGCGGCGCTCCATGACGCCCCACTGCAGCCACGTCTTGGGGTCCTGCGGCTCCATCTGCGTGGCCTGCAGGTACAGCTGGGCAGCTGCGTCAAAGCTGCCACACCGCTTCTCCATGAGCGCGTACTGCCGCAGGAAGCGCAGCGTCGGGCGCTCGCAGGCTGCCAGCCCCGCTTCAAAGGTGGACCTGGCTGCTGCAACGTCCCCTTGGAATGCTAGCACGTCCGCCAGGCCTTCGTAATTGAGCAGCACGCCTTCCGCCGGTCGTCCTGACAGCTCTGCGCCGAGTTAGCAACAGATCAGGTACAAGTTCAGGGCACACGCAAGCATGAGCACAGGTGCTGCATCTTCATGCTGGCCACTGTCAAAAGCTGCGCCGTGCAGCAGGGCTGTCAGACAGCTAATTCACCACTGATAAGCGGTTTTGAGCTGTTACCAGTAAAACTTGCCCAGTAGCCCATGCTAAAAAAGCTTGACCAGGCAGCCATGCTGATGAAGCTTGCTTAACAGCCCATGCAGGTACATCTTGCCCAAGCAGCCCATCCCCAGATACCAAGCATCGCACCTTTCCTAGACAGGCCGCGGCGGAACCATGACAGCGCATCCCCCAGCCGCCCCTCCTGCACCGCCATCACACCCCTCGCATGGCACAGCAGCGGGTGCAACATGTCCAGCGCCTCCATGCGACCCAGCACTTCCTGTGAGCCACTGCGGTCTCCCCGCCTCAGCAGCTGCTGGACACGCGCATGGAGCAGCCGCAGGTATGGGCCATGCGCCTGGCCTGTCAGTGGTTGCAAAGCTGCAGTCCCAGCGCCAGCGCTGACGCTGGACGAGTTGCCCGTACGCCTGGGCCCTTCACTGTCTTGAACCGGGTGTACCTGGCTGGCCTGTACCCTGAAGCTGCTCTGCCCAAGTACAGGTCCAGTGGCTTGCGCTGCTGCTGCTTGACCTGGCGGCTGCTCCTCTGAGGCTACAGCAGCGCCAGCCTCATCCACATTGTCGCCGTCCTCTTCCTGCCACCCAGAACTGAGATGCCATGCAGCTTGTGCACGTCCACCCTCGTTGGTGCGCCTCACATCCTGCGTGCTCAACAGGCTCACGTCCTGCGTCCGCCCAGTTGCCTGAGCAGCTGCCCATGCCGCTGCTGCTGCTGCCGCTGCTGCCGCTGCTACTGCTGTCTGAGGTTGCAGGGCCGCTGCGTACAGCTCTTCCGCCCTGCTGGCCCCTGCGATGCTCCTGTCCTCCAGCGCTGCTGCTGCCTGGAGCGCAGGTAGGTAGTGGGGGTCCGCCGCCAGCGCCGCCGCCAGCAGTTCCCTGGCATGCCGCCGCGCCTACAAGTATGCAGGAGTTTATGCACGTGGGCGGTTGTCACATCGGCGTGGCCGAGAAGTGTCGCATAGGCAAGCCAGGAAGAGCAATTTCGGTATGAGCAAGGCTAGCACCAACCACCTGCAACCTGCTAAATGCCAGCTTTGCGGCTGCTGCAGCACCCATCTCACCAGCCTGCCGCCTGCCTTCAGCTCGTGTCGCGCCCATGCCGTGAGAAGCTGGGGAGAGGACTGTGTGCGTGCGCTGCCCTCCGCCCACACCAGACGTGCCTCTTTGAACTCGCCCATCATCCAGTGCACCTTCCCAAGGGACTGCGAAGCACACAAGGTGGCACAGTAACATTGTCAAGCGGTGCAAGAACATGTCGCACGAGAGAGTCCTGACTCAAACAATGCAGGACCATCAGGTTCTTGTAACTCAGCATTCCAAGCACAGCAGGCGCAGGACAAGAGATGCGGCTGCAAGCAGCAACTGCATGGCCCACATCAGTGTCAATGCTCACCAGCCAGCTGGGTGCATGGGAGGGCGAGGTCTGCAGCGCGCGCTGCAGCAGCTTGCGCGCCTCGTCCGTACGCCCTTGGCGCGCCTCCAGCTCAGCCCAAGACTGCACATACAGCAAAGGCCACAGGCAGAGCAACGACACGAGTGAGCAGATCACTGAATCTGCCACAGGATGTCGAAACGCATCAGCAGTCTTGGCGGCACTCACGTGCAGCAGCGGCACGTGGCCGGGCGACGCAGCCGCGCCCGCCTGAAAGAGCTCCCGTGCCTGCTGCACGTGGCCCGCAGCTGCCTCTGCCCTGGCCCAGGCGCAGCGTACGTGGGACATGCTGGGGTCCAGATGTAGCGCAGCAGCAAAGCGTTGACGTGCAGCGTCCAGGTCACCGGCGGCGGCATCCAGCATCGCCCAGGCCTGTGTGGCAGCAGAGCTTGCCGTTTTAGGCGAGGAGAAAACATAGCTTCTTTGAACAGGCATCAGGTCACAGCCTTGTGGCATTCACCAAGCCAGCACCCTGTTACGTTCCAACGAACAAGTCCTATGTGTGCTAGCAGCACATTCATGAGCAATGTGCTCCCCTTCTACACTAACATGCCTGGAGCCTCGCACCTGCAGCACTGCTGCTGAGCTGGGGTCCGCCTCATGTGCAGCAGCAAAGTACCGCCTGGCGGCCTCAGGCTTGCCGCTCCGTGCGTGCACCATGGCCGCTGTCAGCAGCAGGGCAGCGTTCTCAGGCTGCTGCTGCAGGGCGTTGTCCAGCAGGCGCTGGGCCCCCTGTGCGTTGCCCAGCTTTGACTCCAAGGAGGCTGCCAGGGAGATGAGATGTGTGTCGCAAGGGAACCGCTGCAATCCTTTGTGAAGGATGGCCAATGCAGCCTCTGGTCGGCTCTGTGCCTGCAGTCTCTTGGCTCGTTGGTGTAGCTTGATTTGTGCCCACTGTGGCTGGCCGGCTGGCTGCCATTGCTGCTGCAGCTGCTGCTGCCAACGGTGTCTCCGTGCTCTTGCATTTTCCAGCTCCAGTTCTGCGCTACAGGCTGCGGTAGTGCTTGGGCCGAGGTTGTCTGCTGCATGCACGACTGTATGTGCTGGTCGCAGCGGCTGCACGCTGAACCGCCGTGGTGCACCGCATCGGCAACTCCTGATGCCTCTTCGCAGCGCCACACCCTTTACAACCATTCCTCCACGCAGCACTAGCGAGTAGCTGCTTTGTTCAAGACTGGAGATCGTCTGGTGTGGGGCGAGTGTTGAAACCTCACACCCCTTACAGCTGAAGCAGGATTGCCCTGTTCACGACATCCCGGCGCCTGCTATGCAGACATCCGTGTGCCGTCGCGCCTTGGCGCCCGAGGTTGCATCTTGCGCCCGCCCCCACGTCTATCCTGGGGCCCACCGTGCTCGCGCCCAGCATCATGCTGCGCGCGCCAGCCAGTCCTCTGACAATTCGCCGCGTGCGCAGCAGCCGGCTGACGCAGCACCCAGTGCGTGTCCCGAATTTACGATTCCCATGCAGAGGTGCCAGGTCACCAATACGGCCATTTCTGATGTGCTGCCCCTGCATGCCTGTGCATGGCTTCAGGCACTTCCTCGCTGCCCACGGACCCAGTGCAATTGGTGGCATGGGGTGGCAGGTTACCCAACAGGCGCAGGCTGCTTCTGGGCTCTGCAACAGCGACAGTGCTTGGTGAGACCTCCAGCACCCCCCAAGCATGCACTATCTACCATGCATGCAGCCTGCCCTGCGCCCCACCTTGCACCCCTGAACGTTGCTTGGCACTGAGGCCGTCCAACACCCACTCGGCTGCCCAGCCACTGCGCCCATTCGGCCTGCCAACGCAGCTGTCGGCAGCAACTTCCTGGGCATGACCAGCGCGCTGCTGAGCCTGGACGGGGGTCGCCTCGCTGCCCAGCTGCGCATCGACACCCTGGTGCCGGTTAAGGGCATGAAGCGCTGTGCAGACTTTGACATGCTGTATGGTGAGGGTCGGTGTGGCACAGGCATGCGCTTCAGGCTGCTGCGCCAAGTGCATCTCACACCACCTGTAACTGAGTACCTGACGTGCCAAGCCAAAACGCTGATGTACTCACGTCTTGCGTGTGCTCTGTGTGTGCCTCAGAGTTCCTGTACCCCTCGAGCTGGGTGGCGGACCAGACGCTGTTTGTGAGGGCAGCCCGCAGGACGGAGCAGGACCATGCGCTGGACCTCCCCTCTGCAGCGGAGATCCGGGAGAAGGCCAAGTCCAGGAAGGCGGAGCCCCTTGCCGCCTTTGGACCACCCGGCACCAGGTGAGCAGCGCCTCAATGCGCTTCTAGGCGCAGCAGCGAGTGTGTTCCACCTCAGGGCTGCACAATAAGGTAGCAGGTTGCGTTTCCTGGCAGCTTCGTGCCAGGGGAGCTCATGCGTGACATGCCTGGCCACACCCCGTAACCAAGCGCAGTAGACACACATCCTGCCACCATAGTTCCTGCGGCGAGCTGGCCAACCAACAAACGTGTTTTCCCTGTTATACCTTGGTCTTATCCTTGGCAGTGGCGAGGAGAACATTAGCATCATCGTTGCACCCATCTTCCCTGGCTTCAAGCTGTCATCGCTGGGCGAGCCGCAGGAGCAGGCCAAGTGGTTCCTGTCTAACATCGCATACGAGGGCTCGGGCAAGAAGGCGACGCTCGTGAATGCGCGCTCCAGGTGGGCACTTGCGGTCTGCAGGAAGGGTGTGAGAGCGTGAATGAAGTGCGATGCTGTCGCTGCCAGAGTTTTCACAGCGCACGAGGGAAAGGGATTTGTGTAATAACTGCGACTGCAACACTTTCCAGCTTCACTCACGCCAGCTGTGAATCAAGGTACAACAGAGTGTTGCCTTTTGCTCCGTGTATCTGCCCACTGCTTGCAGGAGTGACGGCAAGCAGGAGTACTACGAGATGGAGTATGAGCTACAGAGCCGCACCTTCAAGAGGCACAACATCAGCGTCTACACAACCAGGTGAGGCGGGTCATGAGGGCTGATGGTGCTTCTTGCTGCAGTGGGGGTCTGCTATGGCCCGTAGGCTGACTGGTGGCTTGTGGCTTGTGGCATAAGTAACATGTTGCGCACTCTGCACACAATGCCCCCTCTGTGTCCAGGGACGACCTGCTGTACACATTCAGTGCGCAGTGCCCAGAGGCCACCTGGGTGCGTGACCAGGAGGTGCTGCGGAAGGCAGCGGAGTCGTTCCAGCTCATCCCCAGGGCATGAGCATATCAGTGGTTTGGGCACAGGCTGAGCTGGTTTACTTGAAAGAATGCAATACGACCAATGCTTGCAGTCATTTTCCGGTCCCGACCCTTGAACTTCCAAAAAAGTAGAGTGTAAAATCCACAAATTTGAGTTCATACTTGCTCAGTTGTTCGATGCCACGTGCAACATCCATCAGCAGGCGCGTGTATGGGTCGCAGAGGTGGTCGTAGCGTTGGGCGCGGTGGCCGTGGCCGCGGCCGCGCCCCCAGCTTGCCCCGGACCCAGGCTTCAGGCTCAAGCAGCAGCGACAGCGACGCCAGCGGCACCTCTGACGTAGACGATGAGGCGCTGCAGGACTATATCGATAACGTGTTGGGCGAAAGTGGTGGCAGCACCAGCTCTGGTTGCAGCCACAAAGTAGGTGGTGCATGCGCACCCACCTGCCTGACGCCATGCGCACACTCAAGCGTGCAGCTGGTCAGTGTCGCCATTTCATCAGCTGATGCAGCATGTCAATGGATCATGCTCATGCAGGCAGATGAGGGGAAGGAGGAGGGAGCGGGTGCAGGCCCTGGCTGCTCAGCAGCAGCGACAGCAGCAGCAGCTGCAGCGGCAAGTGTAGGATGGGCACCTGCGTTCATCCGCAGCTGTTACAAGGACAGAGCATTAGACGAGTTTGACCTGGACGGTGGGTTGTGGGCAGCAGCAGCGTTGCTTCATCTCTGCAACCATGTTTGACCGCACCACTACGGTTTAAGGTTTAAGCACTAGCAATCGTCGTGCCCTGCTGCTTTCTCTGGTTGCAGGCTTGGGCTCTGAATCAGAAGGTCAGTCGGACGACGACTCAGAAGATGACGAGGACAAAGGGGCAGGCGTGGGCAGGCTGCAGCAGAGCGAGGTGCGCAGGGGCACACATGTGCATAATATGTCTGCAAAGGGTCTGCTCACGCTGGCGTCGCAGTCTGTGAGTGTTGTTGCATGGTGTGTTCAACCCATGCACTCACAAGCTGCACCTTGTGCCATCCACGTCGTTGCTCAGTCTGCGGGGCCCTTCCCCTACGTCATCAACACCCGCGTCGTGCAGTCATCCAAGGGCAAGCTGTGGGCACGGGGCAATGCAGGTTGGTTGCCGGAGATGGTGCTTGTTATCGGAGGGATGGGAGTGGGCTGCTCGGGATGAGGCGGGCAGCAGGAACGTAGCTGCTGAGGGGGCTGTGGCCACACAGTGTTCTCATCCTGCAGAGCTGAGAACTTCCTGGAATGAAGCTGCATCACCCTGCAACACTGTGCTGCTCCTAGATTCGGGCAAGCAGAAGCGGAAGCAGAAGTCGCTGGTGCGGGGTGCGCAAGGCGGCAAGCTGCTGCCTGGGGAGAAGAAGCGGCTACGCAAGGAGAAGATCCAGGTTCGGTGGTAGCAGGGCAGAAGCACGACGTGTGTGTAGGTAGGGTGCTGCCTGGGGAAAAGCAATAAATGGAAGATCAGAATGTGAAGTTCAGGGCAGAGGCGGGGTGACAGGGGTGTGGTTATGGGCAAGGGATGAACACATACCATGCTGGCCAGCTGGCTATTCACTGCGCTTGTGCTTGTGACTCATTGCTGGCTTGTCCTGGACCCACCTGCTCAGGCCAAGCGCGCTGCGCGTGAGGCTGGCCGCGGCTTTGACGTGTGGTACCTCGCTGAGCGGCTGGTGGGGTTTGTGGAGCGCGAGGAGGACATGATGGCGCTGGACCCTGCAGGCTGCTACGGACTGGTAGGCGCCATGTGTGGTAGAGGCACTGAAACATGTAGTGACCTGCTTGGGGGGGGAGGCGGCTGCCGGAAATTTCCAGTTGGTGGGCCAGCAGGGTACTGTACCTTGCTGCAGGTTGTGCTGGGGCTGGCGCACTAGCTAGCGTGGTCAGGTCAAGGGAGGCTTTGAACGTGCCCGTTCGCTGGTCTTTGTGTTCTGTACTTTGGTGGCTGCCTGCAACGCGCAGTCTGTTACAGAATTGAGTCAAAGCATCTGCGCTGCCCGGTTGACCGCTGTGCTTGCAGGAGCTCGCGCTGCGCATGGCGCGCCTGCTGGGCCTCAAAGCATCGATCCAGGGTGCAGGCAGCAAGCGCTGCGTGGTGGTGTCGCGCACCCCACACGTGCTCAGCATCGACGCCCAACTCACGCTGCAGGTCAGAGGAAGGGTGGTTTGGATGGGGAGTGAGGGGAGGGGGACGGGGTGTGTCAGGCTGCAAGGCCCTGCAGGGGAGCAGGTGTTATGCTGCCCGCCAGCTGATACCCTTGCTGCACCCTGCCATGGTTGTCCTACGCAGCTGCAGGAGATGGCACGTGAGGAGGTGGAGCGCCAGCGCAAGGGCACCGTGTTCGCCAGCCCCAGCGGCGGAAATGCAGCCATGGACGAACAAGACCCCGAAGACCTCGCCTTCTCCTTGCCCTCACACTTGTGCAGGGGCCAGGGGAGGGACCAGCGCAGCGGCAGCACCAAAGAGCCGTACAACTGGCAGCGCTGGGTGAAGCGCAGGGAGCCAGAGGGGGCGGAGGGGTACCAGCGACCAGTGGCGTTTGTGCCTGGCTCCACTCTGCACGACGCCTCGCCTGAGCAGGGCGTGATGGTGATCCAGGCGCCCAGGTTGATGGGTGGTGACAGTGGTGTTGGGGCCGAGGGCAAGACGGTGGATGCCAGCAGCGGTCGTGGGAGAGACAGCATTGGGGGCTTTGATGCACATGCGGCTGTGCGTGCAGCGGATGCCCCAGGTTCTAGTGCAGCTGTGGGGCAGGACACACGTGAAGCTCTTACGTCAGCAGCCGAATTTGCTTCATACGTGTTCCTGTTCAATGGAGAGGCAGTGTTGGATTATGTGCGGCTGGCATACACCCAGGACCCACTGTACAGCAGCAGCTGTTCACTGCATCCTGCGTCAGACGGAGCGCAGAGTGTGGGGTACGGGCGCAGCGCTGTGGCATCATTGAGCCAACAGGCCAATCAGCAGGTGGCTTCAGCGCTGCAGCAGGCCGCGACGACGGCGGCGACTAGGGAAGGGTGCATGCCAAACACTGTTGGCGCTCAGCAACAGCAGCGGCCGGTGTTCTCTGAAGGGCTGTGGCGGCTTGCAGGCAGCGTGTGTGTGCCCAACTGTGCGCCTCTGCGCCACAGCTTGCTGGCCACTGCACACCAGTCTCACAGTCAGGCTGCAGGCTGCGTGCATGCAGGCGAGCAGGCCACGCTGGCTGCGCTGGAGCGGTTGGGATTTTGGTGGCCAGGGGTGGAGGCGGCAGTGCGGTCCTATGTTGGAACATGCGCTATTTGCGCTACCCAGGAAAGTGATGGGGGGGGCCTTGGCAATGGGGGTCAGCGGAGAGCTCAGCTGGAGGTGGTTGCGGAGCAGGAGGGTCAGGATGAGGAAGAGGGGGCATCATGGCGTGAGGCAGCTAAACGTCGCGGCCGAGCCTGGATGCAGCAGCTGATGGCGGATGAGGACGAGGAGGGGGCTGGCGCTGGGGCTACAGGGGCACTGGCTGAGGAAGAGGACGACGAGGGTGTTGCGGAGCGTGAAGATAACGAGGGCCACCACCCGAGGCTGGACTTTGGCCCAGCTGAGAGGTGAGGCACATCCTAGTAGGGATCATGATGTGCTGCAAATACCTTGGCTCATTGCAATTCGGATGCTGCATGCATATCTCAGCAGCAAGGGTTTCGGAGTTACAATCACTGCGCCTGACAACATTCTGGCATGGCGACTCACCCTGCCTACCTGTTGTCCCCTTCCTATTCACAGTCCTGCCTACCAGTATGACCAACTTGGCTACGGCTTGGGCTGGACGGTGCATGCAGGCCTGGGCTGGCAGCCTGCCAGCTCACCTGACCCTGCAGATGAGGAGTCAAACCCTGCTCACACATCTAACCCTGCCCGAGATCTGGTAGAGCACACGAGGGGCGAGGTGGCAGCTCTGGCCATCCAGTGTCAAGAGGGACGAAGCCCTTCTGCAAGAGGGCAAGGAGGCTTCGGCCTACGGTTTGAGAATGAGAGGCAGCTGCAGGAGTCTGCCGCTGCTGGGGCACAGTGCTCATCACAGCCAGGAAGGGGCAGTGGTGCACGGATGGACGGCAGTGGTGCACGGATGGGTGAGGACCCGGTGGCACGGCTTGCAACGCTGTTGCAGAACCCGCTGCCGGCGGCACTGATCAGTGCTGCTGACACAGGTGGGCAGCGCAGCGATGGCAGGAAGGTCAAGGGCGGCGACAGGCCAGGGAAGTGGAGCGGCCGCTCCAGGCAAGGTGGTGCTTTTGACATGGAGCTCACCGGTGATGATGTGCTGGAGGGAGAGGGCAACGAAGTGCCATGGTCAAGTGACAGCGCCGTGCTTGGGCCTGGCCACACCGTCAACCTCACTGCCAAGCAGGTATGCCGCACATTGGCAAGCTGTCTTGGTTGCAGATGGGGTTCTCAATGTCCTCTAGCCCTTGCAGTAGAGCATGCTGTTTGCAGACTCGAGAGTGTGCTGGCCAGTCATGTCCTTGAGCAGCTTACTGCCTGCTTATTGCAGACATCTGTTTGCTTTTCGCTTTTCTTTTGCAGGCGAAGCGAGCAAGCAAGAAGGCGGTCAAGGTCGTGCGCCGCAGCGAGCGCCAGCAGCAAGAGCAGGGGATGCAGCAGCCACAGCAGGCAGGGAGCGCTGCAGTAGGGTACCTCAGTGTTGCAACCCCTGGAGCGGCCAGTATGGCTCTTGGGTTTGCCAAGTTTGAGCAGCACACCAGAGGCGTCGGCAGCAGGCTGATGGCGCGCATGGGCTGGGTGGAGGGGATGGGCCTTGGGGCTCAGAAGCAGGGCAGGGCAGAGCCGGTGCAGGCACTCAGGCGTCCCAAGAACTTGGGGCTGGGGGCGGGGGAGCCTGCTTGAAGTATTAAATATGCGCCTACACTCCTGTGTCACATGCCCTTGCTCAGCAGGTGCCGCACCTAACAATTTGCAGTGGACACTTGCCTGATGCCTGATGCATCTTGCATCTGCCTTTGATGGTCCATTGCGCAGTTGCTGTTTCAGCAATGCTGTAACGTATCCCTCAATTATCACCATCCCACGCTGCCGTGATCACCTGCTTGGCTGTTGCGTATTACAAAGCAAGATGCCAAACATGACACAGATGCAGAATCGAAGCAAGCGGTTACGTTTTTATGGGCCAAAATCAGTCCTGCCAGTGCAAAGGAGCAGTCACCATCCTCGGGGGCCTTGCAAGCTTCCCATCCCCATGCATCCTGCTGGCTAAGCTATTTCCCCTCTCATGTATTGATTATAACGATACAGGCGTTTGATGGCGTCTGCCTGCTGAGCGGTTTGCCCATTCAACGCTGCTGCACTTCCTATAGAGGCGGCCTAGAGTGAGCTGCATGAATAGCAATGTCTACCAGTGGCCTGAGCTGATATCATTTGCCTTGCGGGAAGATAGCACCAGCAGATTTTCACCCCTGCTCTCCACGCTGCCAACACATCCTGTTGGAATCATGCTGGGCCTTCTCAAAGTGCTCCCCGCCTCGCACGCCCCTACTTCAAGGACATGTTCGCAAAGGCTGATACAGGAGCTTGGCTGCCACCGGCTGAAGGCGCAAAGGGTCCAGGTCCGCGCCCGTTTTGCAGTTGGGCAGCCGCTGGCGCAAATGCTGATGCTGGGGTCTGGGGCCCTAGCCCTCCAGTTAAGGCGCTGGAGAAGGCAGAGGTCGGCACCTGCGGGCCAGTGCTGCTTCCAGCTGAACCTGGCAAGGCACTGAAAGGGGAGGCGCCAGCGAATGCTGAAGTGGGCACACTTGGCACAGACCCTGCACTGGTGGATGGCCGGTTCTGCTGGAGGTCGACGCCGCTACGCGCAAAGGGGCTTGGGGGACGCGATCCCCCTGACGCGGAAAGGGATGCAGTACGTGCCGCCTCTGCATCGCCGCGAGTGAAGTCGCCTCTGCCTATCGGCTCAGTGGCATGGCTGGCGGGGGCGAAGCACGAGTCATCGCTGCCTGCTCCCAACGGATTCTCCTGCAGGGTGCCCAGAGAACCAATGACAGCGTAACTCGCCGCAACACTGGTGCCCTCAGGAGCTGCTGTTGTTGGGGAAGGCCTAGGGGAGGCCGTCGACAGCTCTGCCGTGGCAGGTGGAACGGGAAGCATTGGCTCTCCTGGTGCTGCAGACCTTGCAGGTGGCCCAGGCCCCTTGCCTGCCCCTGCCTGCTGGTCCCCACTGCCCGCCGCTGTATCTGCCCTGTCCGCCTTGTCTGCTGCCTCCACATTCTCCGCCTGCTGTCTCAACCGCTCCAGCACCTCCTTGCAGTTGGGCCGCTTGGCAGGGTCGGGCTGGTAGCAGTCCAGCAGCAGCCTGCGCAGGTCCACGGGGCACCGGTCGCTGATGGCGGGACGCTCGCCCTCAAACACAACCTTGAAGATGATGCTCATCTCCTGCATCTCCTTCCAGGGGCGCTGGCTGGCCACCATCTCCCCAATCATGATCGCGGCGCTGTAGATGTCAGACATGGTCGAGACCTGTGGCAAGAGGAAAACTCTCAAGTCAGCTCTTGCTCGAATTCAGGGATGCAAGCAGTCATTGTGGAACAGTACTACAGCTGCAGAAGATCTGAAACACCCTGCTTGCTGAGCGCCATCCTGACCTTGCCGAATTTATCACTGAAACACTCAGGGGCCATGTAAGGGACGGTGCCAACGTCCAGCTTCTTGCTGGACAGGTATGACTTGTACTTGCAGCGCGCCAACCCAAAATCCGAGATCTTAACAACGCCATTGCCGTCGACCAGCACGTTGTCGGGCTTGAGGTCACGGTGAATGATGTCCAGCGAGTGCAAGTACTCCAGGCCGGAAAAGATCTCGATCGAAAGCTGCATGGGGAAGAAGCGTGCACAGGAATGGCCAGTCATAACGCGAAGCGACAGATGGCTGTGCAGCCACCGCCTCCTTCTTGTCCTCAGCTGAAACCTCGTCTGCAGGCTGGGCATGGTCGTCAACTGTTCATGAACCCCACCTTGTAGACCAGGTGTAGTGGCAGAGTGGTGGTGCCTTTGCGGGGGTACATGACGTGTGCCAGGCTGCACACACACAGCTCCTCCACCAGAAACCTCCGCTGCGCGTCACGTGTCGACGCGCCGAACACGCGCAGCACGTTGGGGTGGTCCAGCCGCCCCATGATCTGCAGCTCCACATCCAGGCCATCGTCGTCGTGCCCGGCGCCTGATTCACCCAGGCCTGGGTGCTCATTGTCGGGCGTCAGCAGCTTGATCGCAACGTCACGGCCCTTGAATGTGCAAGGCGCAAGCACACACCAGGGGGTCATATTGAGAAGCACTGCAGCGCTTGACAGACATGCGCAGCTGTGACGCAGTCTTCCTGCACCTGTTGCGCCCTGACACTCACCCTGTACTTGCCCTTGCAGACCTTGCCGACTGCGCCCTTGCCCAGCACCTGTTGCTCATAGATCTCCACCTGCATACGGAGGTAAGTGAGCATCACAACAGCCACGCCATCGGTGAGGGACAGTCTGCAGTGTGATGCACGGTTTGCAAATATTGTTCAGAACCCTGTGCCCTGGCTGCTCAAGCATACTGTCTCACCTCTGCTGCACCGATCTCCAGCTGCACGTCATCCCTGGGTGGCAGGAACGCCAGACGCTCTGCCATCGACACTGGGTGCTGGCTGCCGCACGTCGATGGCTGCTTCTGAAGCTGCAAGGTAGGCAACACAGCAGTGTTCAAGGTTGACAGTGCATTTTCCAACGGCAGCGCATGCCACTGCTGCATTGCTGCTGCGAGCAGCCTGCCACATCGCTCACCGATGGAGGATCATCCGACACCGTGTCTGTCAGGTCACCAAATACGTTGTTAATCACGTTCTGGATGTTGATCTGCCCCATGGCCTGTTTCGGATTCTTAAAGGGTGTGATGAGACCTGGCCCATCGCCAAAACGGACACTGGTCTCAGGCCCCAACCCTGGCGACACATGCAAGGCAAAGCCGCCCCCCAAGCTGCCGCTGGCTGTTCTGTTACGGTTCAGCTCTGGAAATGTGCCGCCAAGACGCCCTTGAGGCTGGCTGGGGCCCGAGCTCGGGTCAGGGTTCGAGTTTTTGCGTTCGGTGGGCGTGGGGAGATTGTCAGCGCCGTACCGGCGGGGAATGTCGATGGTGATGCCCCCTGGCACCACCTGGGGATAGGAGGCGCCTGCGGAGGGCGCTGGTGGAGCGATAGAGGGCTGCGGGGTAGGCTGCATGAAGGAGGGAGGGTACTGCTGCTGCTGCTGCTGCTGGCCGTACCCCAGATGCTGGTGCTGGTGCTGGTGTTGATGCTGGTAGCCGGGCTGCGCACCTGGATACTGCGGCGCCATGCCATACTGCGGCTGCTGTGCAAATGGCTGCTGGGGGTACGCCACATGCTGCCTACCCCAGGCCGGCGGCTGCAGCGGCAGCGGTGGCGGCATGCCTGGCTGTTGTGCTTGTGGGTAAGAGATGTGGTGCACGCCCAAAAACGTGCCAGAACCCATCAGACGGTCTTGGGCATATACTGGCAGGGACGCCTGTGGGGACATGCCCCCAAAGGAGCCCATACTGGCTGCGGCTCCCAGGCTGTGGCGCGGAAAGGGGTCTTGCGCAGCGCTGTAGCCTGATGGTGACGGCATGATCCAATCAGAGCTGAGGGTGGGGGCGACGTCAATGGCGCTGTGGCTGTGGCCGTGCCGGGCGCCGGGTACGGCTCCAAACCCAGTGTATGCGCCTGGAAGGGTGATGCTGTCCTGCGTGGTGGCCCGGGCTGTTCCAGCTGTATTGCGACAGCGCGACAGAAAGCTCTCAAAGTTGACGCGCTCACCCTTGCCGGTGCCATGCGGCCGCAGCAGGATATACCAGCCGTCAGGGTAGCGCAGCGTTACCAGTCCTGACGAGGCATCTGGCACTGCCTGCAGCTTCTGCACAGTGGCGACATCACACCAAGACGGAGAGTTCAGCACCTACACGAGTGCAGAACAGCCGCTCGTGCAGTTACGCTGTGCCGCTCTGTGCAGATCCAAACTCACCAGATAGAATTCGCCAGGCAACACATTTTCTGAGGACAACCCGTCTAGCCACAGCCGGGTGCGCAGTGGACCATACGTCCCTCCCGTCCTGCGGGTGTTGTCAAACACCAGAAGCACCAGCCGAGGCGCAGGACCAGGAGGGCACTGCTGGAACTGACACAACACCACATGGCAGGGGCACCAGTCCTGCAGCGCCATGCCACCTGGCTGCCGATGGCCGACCTCCATCTGACCATGGCAGCATGCATCGCACAGGCAAGCAAAGTCAGTTGATCTGGTCGCATGAGCAGCACAGCCCGTCAAGGCTGGTATGGAAGCCATCCGTAACCCATGGTGGCACTGGATCCCCTGCAGCCCATGCCAAGGCACCGCGTACCTTGAACTCCACCTCTGCCCGCAACACAGCGCGGCTCTCGTACAGCCGCACCAGGTTATGCTGGCCGGTGCTGATTGCCAAGTCCATGGCAGTCACGCCCTCAGCGTTTGATTGGAATGGGTTTGCTCCGTCTGCACACGTGTCAGGGCACAACACAGAGCTTTCATTGCATCCAGGCCCCATGCACGCTTTGTGCTCAGCATCTGCTTCGCGCGCACTGCATGCCTCACATGAGAGCAGCAGCCCAGCCATCGCGCTGTGCTTATACAAAGTGGCTTCATGCAGAGCAGTCCCTGGAATCCGCTTGAGCACGCTGACGGCGTTAGGCTCCGCCCGATGCTTCAAAAGCTTCGCGTGCAAGGGTCGAAATCGGTGAGCATGGGTGGTGGCAGCATACGCACTACCGCGCGGACTAAGCTTTACCTGCACGGCCATCTCCTGCTGATCCAAGGCTGCGGCCAGCATGAGCATGGTTTTTCCCTGCTCATCACGCTGCTCGAGCACCCGTGTGATATCGCCGCTGTTCGTGGCCTCCTGCAGCAGCCTCTGCATCTGGGACACGTCGTTGGCCTGCAGCAGACGGCGTGCCTGCTCGGCCATGGCGTTTGGGGGCACGCTGGCCATTGCGCCTGCAGAGGGGTGAACAGCGTCCTGCTGCCGCAAGCGCTTGCAGCTACAGGGACTCGTTTGGGTGCGTAATTGGCATCGTGCCAGGTCGTTGCTAAACGCGAGTTCCCGCGAGAGCGTCGATCGCACAGCCCTTGCTCGCCCACACTGAGCTACTGTCCTCAAATCAATCCTTGAATTTAATGTTAAAATCACACACTGACGACTTTGAGCTCATTCGTGAATAGATGCGGCAGGAAAATGTATGTAACAAGAAGACATGGTATGTGCTGATTGTCGTTCGTCGAACAACCTGCACTAGTGCGATGCATTGACGTTGAAGCCGCCTGCCAATGGTTTGCGCAGGCTCACCACTGTAGGCCCGGTATAACCGGAACTGCTGGTTGAGCGAATGGCGGGCAGGAACCCTCCAGGGGAAATGTGTGACTGCTTGAAACCTTCATGCCCTGCTGACCCTCCGTGCGAGTTCCTGGCGACGCCGTGATGGCCAGCCCCTGAGGGTATCAGGCCTGCAGCAGACGCGAGGTAGGCCGCCCTGCGGGGGCCATATACCTTGGAGATCTCACCCAGATAGTCCTCTAGCTGCACTGCACCCCTGCAGACATGGATGCAAGAGACAATGGCAGGCGGTTCAGTGTGCTTGGCTGGCCAGCTGGTTGAAGCATTACCAACAAAGGTTCATGGAACACTCTAGAGTGCTTAGGTCGGTTACTTTCCCCCTTCCCTACACCTGCCGAGCAGGTCCTCACCCTTGCGTCTTGCGCAGCAGTCCACCAGTTGCCGATGTTGCCAAATGGCCGCCACCCAAGAGGTGCATAGGTGAACCCACAGCGCTACAGCCGCCCCCTGTGCTGCCGACGACCTTGCGCTGCACCAGCTGTACGTCCTTGCCCATCACCTGGACGCTGTGCTGCATGGCCGACAGGTGCAGCCGCATCAGCTCCAGAGGGTCCCTGTCACCACTGCACTCGTGGCTGGGAGATGGCCGGCCAGGGCCTGCCGCTGAGCGATGGGCTGCGGCTGGCGCAGGCATGTGATGCTGCGCTTGCAGCAGACAATCCCGCGTCTCCCCTGAGGATGGCCTGTCTACCGGCCTGAGTGGCGTGCCATGCTGAGACACGGAAGCCACCATTGGCTTCACGCAAGGGGACTGCTGTGCAGGGGGCGTGCTCAGTGGAGTGCTCATGCTGCGCTGGACCTGCGAGCGGAAAGGGCTGGCATTGGCTGACGAGCCAGGGGCAAACGACAGCTCTGGTCCTATTGTCTCTGGCCTGCCATCCAAGGCAGCCGCCTCCACCACCAACTCCTCAGCTCCAGGCGTGGAAACACGTCGCAATCGGCTGCTGCCGCCCACCATGGCCTGGCCCAGCCGGGCTGCCCCCCCAGGAGTACTTGACAATTGCAACAGGGATGTTGCCAGGTTGTCCTCAAAATTGTTGCTTCCAGGCTTGGACATCAGGCTGCTGGCAATGGGGCTAGCGGCGCCAGAGTCAATAGGCGACTTCGTCATCCGAAGGGGCTGAAGGACAAGGTTGATTCCGGGCTGCCCACCTGTCGTGGGCACCATGTTAGCTATGGCTGCTGACAGCGGGTGGGCAGAAGGCGACAGAAGCAGTGTCCCCTCTACGCCTGCTTGGTCAGGCTGCGCTGACCCCGAGTCTGACTGTTGTCGGCTCTGTTCAGGCACGATGCACTCTGACTGCAAGGACCAAGGGAGTGAGGGCTGGCGCTGCTCTTCTAGCATCTGCCTTGCTGTCTGCTCCAGCCGTTGCTGCGCCTCTATCCGCCGCTCCTCTGCCAGGCGCTGCTTCTCGTGCAAAAAGAGCCGCTGCTGCTGTTCCAGCCGCTGTTGCTCATCCAGCAGCCGCCGCTGCAGCTCCTGCCGCCGCTCCTCCAGCTGCCGCCGTTCCTCCTCAAGGCGCTCTTGCTCCTCCAGCTCCCGCTGTTTCCGCAGCTGCTCATCTTGGAACAGCCGTCTGCGTTCCTCCCTCTCCTCCTGCTCCCGCCGCTCCTCCTCCTCACGCCCATTCTGCCTGCGATCCAGCTCCTCCTGCTCCTGCCACACCCTCTCGCGCTCCCGCTCTGCCTCCAGTTCGATCAGCACCTGCAGCTGTTGAGACTTCCTGACCTCCAAGCGCTGACGCTCCTCCTCCAGCTCCCCCAGCTGCAGCAGGCGCTGCCTCTTTTCCTGCTCGATGCACCACTGGTTTAGCTCAATCCCTAGCAGCGCTTGGCGCCTCTGCTCCTGTTCCTGCTGCCGACGCTGTGCCTCGGCCTTGGCCGCCTCGTTCTCCTCCGGCACCTCCTCGCCCTCCGAATCATTGAGGTGCTCTGGCATCTCATACTGCTGCAGCAGGCACTTGGCGTAGCCTGGTTGGTGATAATGGCGGTGGCGCATGGTTGCATGCAGTCGCTCAAGAATCGCCTCATCGTACTTCTTGCCGCTGCTGCCCAGGGGTGCAACCTGCTGCTGCGCACGCAGGGTCTGCAGCAGCGCCTCGTACGCAGCGTCATTGAGCTGCAGGTTGACCTCGCTTGCCTCAACTGCGCCCGGGTCCTCGCCAGTTGAAGGTGTCGCGCTTGGATTGGTGCGAAGCAAAGTGTCTGCACCCTGCCCACTGGCTGGCGACAGCAGTGGCCAGCGCTTGTCACCTGGGTCGGGCAGCTGCTTCCGCTGCTTCTCAGTAATTTCGTACTGCTGTGCAAGGTGCTTGGAGTAGGCAGACTGGCCCTGCTGAAACTGCCTGTCGCGCAGCTGCGCGTGCAGCTTGCCCAACAGCGCAGTATCCACCTGCTGCCCACTGCGGCTTTCCTGGATGGACTTGGTGAGGGCCTCATACTCCGTGTCATTGGCCTGCAGAATCTCATACTGGTGCAGCAGGTACTTGGAGTACGAGGCATGCTGGAACTGCCAGTCGCGCATACGGGAGTGCAGCTGCTCTAGCTTGGCAAGGTCGTGGTGCTCCCTGTTGCCGCTGTCCTTGATGGACCAGATGAGAGCCTGATACGCTTCATCATTGTCCTCCTGGTGGGAGCGGGGCTCCGGATCTGGGGTCAATTCTGCTGCGGTTGCAAAGGCTGACGGCATGGGTGCATCAAGTGTCTGCACAGGATCACTCACTGACTCCCCTGGCGGCTCCTCTGAAATCTCCGCTGTCTCTGCAACTGCAAGCAGCTCTCCGCTGGCAACAGTTTGCAAACCCGCCTTGGCTTGTACTACTGAATCTGTCTGGGCCTGCACAGGGCTCTGCCCCATGTCACTGTGCCTGGCGCTGGACCGCGCCCTGAAGGGCTGAGCCTGAGGAGGCGGCCGACCTGTGGCGCCGCCAACGCTCTTGCGGAACGTAGGTGGCGACGGCATCTGTGTTTTGCAAAAATGAAGCAGCGGAGCGGGGAACTCTCACTTAGAGCATGGGTGGTGACGGATTGCTGCCCTGTCAGTCTCACTGCACGACAACGGCATCGAAGGTTGCCCAAGCTCCTGGATCCAAGGTCGCTGATGGGAATGATTTGTCACGCACCTTGGGCGGCTCTGGCTTAAGTGCACGTGCGGTTGAGCTGCTGCCAAAGCCAACCCTCTCCTTGGCCTGTGGGGGTGCTCGTGTGCGCCGCGCCGTGCTCTGCAGGACAATAGGCGGAAACCGCAGCGCTGGCGTCTTTTCAACCGAGGACGCGTTACTGTCGACATCTGACTCCGTCCCGCTGTCGGGTTCTGCCTCTTCCTCGCTGACACTGTTGTTGCTCCGCTGTGGGCCCTGCAGCCGTGGGTCGTCCATGTACCTGCATGCAGACAAGGGTGACGCCTGTGTTTGGCTTCGTGCAAGGTGTAGGCGCCTGAGTCCAGCCATGATAGCAGTCACAGCCTCAACTGGCTAGGTGGCTTTATTCATTCGTGATGGGGTCAAGCACCGCTGACAGCATGAAACGGTGTGCCTGCTGGGACAGCATCTGCCCGTTGCCTCCCCGCACCTGGACTTGACCTCTTTCCTTATGAAACGCTCTGGGTGCCGTGCTTTGAACGCACGGAAGGCAGCCTGCATACCAAGGACGACGTTCAGCTGTGGTGAGGAGCAAAATCATGTCACGCGTTCATTAGCTATCATGTGCTTTGGTGCATGCTATGCGAGCCATCCGTCAGGCCCCTCCTGTCAGCCGCCTCACCTGGATCGTCTTGGCAGCCTCCACCTGGCGGTCCCAAGTGTCCACAAAGAACCGCCACACATCTGCCTCAGGCTCCTGCGGCAGCGAACAATATGGATTGTTACGCCGCGGAGTGACTGAGACCTCTGCCTCTTCCCATGCCTCTTGCACTGCCTGGCCTGGCCTCGAGTTGCCGTTGCTATACTGTCAGCACACACCTCTTGCTTGCGTCCCCGGCCCTCGTCAGCCGCAATGACTCTCTGCGGCGAGCACAGCAGATTTGGTGGCAAGGACGTGACATGGTGGGGTTGCATGTGTAGCATGCCGCAAAGAACACTTGCTTCATGCTTCCACTAGTGACGCCTGCATCCAGTCCTCACCTCCAGCGCACTGTTCACAGCCACACGTGTGTAGTCGTCATCCAAGGTGCGGTCCATGCCCAGGATGTGGCGCTCTGTCTGCTGGACCATCTTCTGCAGGCGCTGCATGTCCCATTCCGGCGTCTTGGCAAGAAGCTCATGCAGCTGCTCCACCGTCATGCCGCTCTTGATGGACTCGGAAAGGTTGGAGTCCAGCCTGCACACGAGGAATTGCGATTTAGGCCCTTCATTCAGTCCGCCTGTCACAGCTGCAGCGTGCTCAGTGCTTGCTAGGGCACTGCTACTGAGCCAGCCACAACCCGGCCCATGCGCACCATCGTGGCGCCCTCCCTTGAATCTCTTGCAGCCACTCTGCCAGCCACTGCAGGTCGGAGTTTATGGACACCTCCTGACCGCCATCAACCCTCTTCACAACAACAGGCGCCTGGGAGGCTCTGCGCCTCACTGGCAGCGCTACTTGAGCCAGCAGCACCTCTGCGGTCACAGACACGGCGTCGTGCGCTGGCAGGGCCTGCTGCTGCGCAGCGGCCATGTCAAGGCCTGCCCCGCCCCGTGGCACTTCATCCATGCGAGGTGACGATGCTGAGCGTGAAAGCTATTGGTGCCTGCTTCCTGCCATGCTCAAAGGACAGCACTGCGCCAGCCTTTCGCACAGCTTGAAGTTGGTGCACCGCGCACGGAGTGAAGTCCACTGGCCGCGTCTGGGTATCTTCACAAGCGCCTGCTGTGTCATGCCAGGTATTGCAATGGCAACAGTTGCGTTCATTAAAATGTGTCTTGGGGCGCGTGGGGCCTGTCCTTTGCATTCCTGAACGCAAGCCCATTCAAGCTTATATGAGCGCCTGTAGTCATGTTGGGGCAGCACGTCGCCCAGCCTGAGCCGATGGCAGCGGCGTTGCCCACCCCGCATCCGCAGGGCTGGGCCGCACTGCCAACTGACCTGCTGCTTCTGGTGCGAACGGTGGCGAGAGCATCAGTATGGTGTAGGTGGCAATTCGACCAGCAAACCTGCCATCCATGCAGGTACTTGCATACAGCGATCCAGCTGTGCACAAGGCCTTTCGCACTACATGCAGCTCATGGCGCACCATTGTGGACACATCCATGTGGCACACCGCAAGGGGGGACTTGCGCAACCCTGATCTAGGGCCCCTGCCCAAGGCTTGCGTGGCATCCATGCGCTTGCGCCGCGTGGAGCTGTGCTTCAACAGCAGCTTCACTGTGGTGTCGGAGCTGGACAACGACGCAGATATGTCAGCGTTTGTGAGGGCTATGGTGCGAAATGTTGCAGGCAACGCATAGTGGCGCCATGTTGTGGCACCACTCCTGCCTTCGTCTTAAGAACCCGATGCGCTCACTGCTGCTGTTGGTGAACAGGCTCGCCTCAAGCTGCAAGAGTATGGGCATCAACAGCAGAATCGGGAGCAGCAGCAGCCTGGCAACGCACCTGTGCTAGTACTGCACTTTGGCAATTACTTTGTCCATGCCAGGACGGTAAGCTCTTGGTTTGGGGCATGGTTGTACTCTGCAAGGTATACAGCTAGTGCAGCTTCACGTGGCTCTTGCAGCTTAGCCATACAGCTGCAATGGTTACTACAGGTACAAACCGCTGGGCATGCCGCTCTGGCACCTGCAGGTGGAGGCGCTGTTGGAAGCAACTCATCACAACCTACTGCGTGCGTGGCCCACGCTGGAGGTGTATGCCAATGCACTGCCCAGCGCATGGCCTGGGCAGAGCTGCCGCGCAGGTTTGGTGCTGGATGGAGGTCTCAGCGGACAGCTCACAGCAACAGGCATTGTCGCAGGCATGCAGGGCAGGGCGGGGCGCACAGTTGCGCAATCGGCGAACCTGGTGCGACGCAGCTCTGGTGACCTGAGCGGCCTGGCAGCAGGTCTGAGTGGAGGGGCTTACCGGCGGCTGGCGCGCTGCAGTCTACCCATGCACGCCACAGCGCTGGCGTTACCTCCCAACAGCCAATCAGGGGCTCCTCTCAGTCGCACTGCCAGCAGCAGTGCCAGCAGTTGGGCAGCATTGTGGGCGGCGGCTGAGGGACACGATGCAGCGGCTCTGCTTGCAGCCACAGCCCCAGGCTTGAGGGTGCTGCAGCTGGCTGGGCCCGGCATCAACGAAGGCCTGGGTGTGCGCGCAGGGGCGCTGCTAAGGCCCGAGCATGTCGCGTTTTGCTGCATGCCCCCGACAGTGGAGGAGGTGGAGTTTGTGGGTGCGGAGATGCCGCGTGTGCACCACAGCAGTGAGTCAACAGGGGCGCGTGTGGAGGCGTGTGGGCCTGTGGAATGACCTGCGTTGTTGATGATGCATTTGCGCTAGCCAGGCCCATCAGTTGCTGTAATGCTTGCTGCCTCCACCTTGTGCTCTTGCTACGCCCGCAGGTACACACTTCAAGCCATGGGAGGCAGTGCTGCTGGTGGCGACCGCGGATTACCTGCTGGAGCACTTTGTCAAGCCCCTTGCCGCGGCCTTCCCGAAGCTCAACACCGTGCGTTGCCTGGCCCTCAGGGTGCCACTCGGCACAAGCATTATCTCAGAGAGCAGTGCATGTGTGCTCACGTCTGCGGCATGGCCCATGTCACCTGCGCCTCCCCGTTCCACCAGCTCCTTTCTTGATCGCTCACCCAGGGCTAGCAGCGAGCTGCCCCCTGGCGCAGCCCTCAGCCCAGGACTGGAGGCTGTTAATGCATCATCACCAGATGCATTGTGGACGTTCACATGGGCAGGCGCAGAGATGCGGCGGGCAGTTGGAGCGTCTGTTATGCAACAGGTGGGTGGCTGTGACAGGGCAAGCTGCAAGGGACTGCGTGGTCAAGAAGGAGTTCAGAGCGCTGTGAGGCCGACTTCCTTTGAGTCTCTCAAGTGCTGTGCTGCACTCAAGACGCGCATGGTCGTACTGCTGCCCACCCGCTGATAACCTGCAGGTGTGGCGGATGGCCACAGCGCACCGTTGCAACGGTGACGTGCTCGAGGCGGCAGATGGCCTTCGAGTGGATCAATTTGATGTCACATTTACACGAGAGCGCTGATTCCAATTACCTACATATTAATGTGCTGCATGGATGTATGCAACGCAAGGCTGCCGTATTCATGCCAAGTGCTGCACTCAAAACTTTGTGCACCTTCGTATGTTGTGGTTCAAACAGCAAATGCAAGGAGTGCATTAGTGGTGTAGTTTCTCCAGCTGCAGGTTCACCTGACAGACATGTGGCAAACTCAAGTAAGCACCAGATTGCAATTCAATTGCACAGGCAGGTTTGGCTTAGCAGGTTGCAATCATTCAATACAGTCACCAAATGAGAGCTGCAAGGAGAGCGGCAGAAGCAAGTGGCAAAAGCAGTTGCAGACGAGGGCAAGGTGTGTGTAGGGTAGGTGCAGGCGTCAAGGCCATGCGCGGCGGACACAGACAGCAGTGTTGTGCATCATCATGCGCCTTGTACTCCTTGTCTGCTGTCACCTTTCTTCAGGAAATTGTGCCTGATTCCTCACCAACTGCTGCAAGGGCTGCCGGCTACATCACCCGCCCATACTGCACCACTTGCATGTTGTGCCCCTGGCAAAAGTTCTCTTACGACTCCCTGCCCGCTACCCTCAACATGCTCCTTTGCTAACTTGTTGTACCTGATGCGCACCGCACTTGACTTGCCAAGTCATGTGCTCCCTCCCTTGCTTGCCTTGGCACTTGCCTGTCCTAGCCCCCTCTTTGTCCACATGCAGCTGCTGTAGTCTGCGGGGCTGCCTTGGCACACAGCAAACAGAGGGGGTCATAGGGAGCCACCAGTACTGGCGGAGGGGGGAAACAAGGGAAGCAGCGGCACAGGAGGGAACCACAGGAAGACAAAAGAGAGGCTGAAAGGCCCTCGCGCTCAAGCAGCAGGGGCAGCCTGGCCCCAAGGCCTCAAACCAGCAACCAAATCACTGCTCCAAGGCGCAGCACTAGAGCGCTCAAGCGCGTCAAACGCCAAGAAGCAGCAAAGCAACAAACCGCCAAGGGGTCAAACTGGCCCGAGCTGCAAGGCAACCCCCAAGGGGCCCTCAGCTTACGGGAAACAAAACGCAAGCGTCAATTCAGAGGTGAAAGTCAGGCCTGCTGCACAACAGCTGGCAAGTTCTCAACAAAGCGCCTTGGCCTTCCCAGCCTGTCAGGCACAACTGCAACCCCCAGAAAGAAAGAAAGAACTACGCCCAAAGGTTTGGGTTAAGGAAAGGCCTTTCCTAGGAATGGGCAACCCCCAGAAAAGGGTGGCCAGGCGAAACGCTCTCCCAACGCTGGTCCTTGAGCGGATACCCGTCAAGCATAGCTAGATCCTGTAGCCTCTCGAGATTGGGAGCTCCCAGAATCGAGTTGCAGCCCGCCTGCCAGCCCTAACAACCGGAGCAGGCGTACGGGGGCTCAGAACTGGAAATAAAACGCGTGATCTGCGTCTGTTATGGGTCATCAGGCCGCCCATCTAGATGCACTGCCCACAGCATGCGCCGGCCAAACGCCATAGCATCTAATGCTGCAGCGCACACTGGCTCCCAAACACACTGGTGCACCCCTGGAGGGGCCCGCAAAAGCAAAACGCTATCCCGCGCCAGCGGCGCCCCCAACTGCAAAACCTCTTGCAGCTGATACACCACATCCTCAGCTGCCTCGCAGGACCAAAAGCAGTGCTCACGCCACTCATAAGCTGGCTGGAAGGGGGGGCTGTCCTGCCTCGGACCTGCCCACCCACAGGGGCATGGGCCAGCTTGGCTGATATCACGCCCACCCGCCCCCGGAACCTCGTTCACCGCAAGGCGCCAAAGCACCTCTTTGCGCTCGTTCTCCCAAGGCAGCTGCCACAGGTTGCGCATAGCATCCCCAAGGCGAGCGCACGCCTTGGTAACCTGCGCGTTTTGCGCACCATTCAAAATCGCCCCAACGCCAAACAGGGCGTCAGCGGCGTACAAGCGCCGCGCGCCATTCTGCTGCCAGAAGAACCCCTCCCGCCGCAGCTGGAGGGCAGTCGCCAATCGCACCGTCAGCGGATGCAGCGGCCGCCGGCCCTCCTCCGGGACCCGGTCGGGTTGCTGTCCTTCTTGTCGGCGAGCTGATGTGAGGGCCACCCATCCCAGCCCAGGCACCCCACCGCAGCCCGGACCGCGCCTTCTGAGGCAGTGCAGTCCAGGCAGCGTTGGGTGGGGGACAGGTAGCGCTGCCCCGCGCCCTGCTGGGCATGCCACTGCTTGGCAGCTTCTTGCCACGGCGAGGGCAGCGCTGCGAACATGGCCTCCACACAGGCCTGCAGCTGGTGCTGAGAGAGCAGGTCACCGGGGACCCAGTTGCGGAAAAAGCCAGCCACCAAAGCCAGCAGACCCCCCACAAAGTCCACCCCCCACACCTGTGCCACAGGGCCTTGCGCAGGGAACGCCCTACGCCCTACCCACATCAAACTCACGCGAAGGCCCCGCAGGATGTAGAGCAGAGTGCAAAGGTCTGCAACCGTGAAGAGACCAGGGGTACCCACCCAGTACCCAAACCCACACCGCTGCTCCTGCATGCGGGCCTGCAACTGTGCGTGCAGGGTGGTGGGATCCTGGTCATCCAGCTGCCACTTGACCGTGCGCTGATCCTGCCTAAGCTCTAGTTGCAGCAGGGGGTTACCCCAAAGAGGCATCTGAGGGATAACCTCCGGTTGCAGCACATCCGGCCGGATTTCTCTGACTGGACCCAACGAGACCAGCCCACGCAGCATCAGGGCAAGAATCCCTGGCTGTGGCATGGCCCACACAGCTTGACCCGGCAGGCGATCCGTACCCTGGATCCCTGTGGCGGCAGCAACCGCCAAGGGAGCAAGGGCAGGGTGCGCCGCCAGGCAGAGTCTGCACAACTGCTGCTCAATCAGTGCAACCCACAAAGGCCGGGCCTCATCAGTGCCAGAACCATTCTTTTTTTTGCAACTCACTAGGGTTTCCAGCAAGACAAACCACAAACTGCTTAGCAAGCATGGCATGGCGGGCCCGGACATGCTGAGCCATTGGCAGGAGGCCAAAGCCGCCTTTACAAGGCCTGCCGACAAGGAAGGCAGACTGCACGCCAGGCATGCGCTGCTGGCCTGACTCAGGCCCAATGCCTTTGTCAGCCAGCGCCACCTCCTTGCGCCACAGCTGCTCGGCCGTGTCGTCAGGCATGCCCGTGTGGCCCGCATGAAAGAGCACGCGGCTCACAGCATACGCGCCTGCGCACTGCGCCCTGCCAAAGGCTGACAAGCCCAGCCGCGAAATGCGCGTGAGGCGCTTGTTCACACCGCCCATACGCTCCTGCCACTTAACCCTAGTAGCAGGGTCACCGCCATTCGCGAACATCAGCCCCAGCGCGCCCGTCTCGCCTTCCACAGGCACGCCTGCCACCTCAGTGGGCACCTGCCCGAAGGCTTGTACATCACCAATGGGAAGCAGGCGAGACTTGGCAGCATTGAGGGCCTGGCCGCTGGCACGGTGATAGACAGCCATGTGGTGCAAAAAGGCTTGCACAGTGGCAAGCTCAGGGTTCTTCAAAAGAACCTCTGTGTCATCAGCA
>JAWZTI010000489.1:0-27450 GCA_039880955.1 Chlamydomonas urium
AGGGGAGCAGCGGTGTTGGCCGCAGGGGAGCAGCGGTGTTGGCCGCAGGGGAGCAGCGGTGTTGGCCGCAGGGGAGCAGCGGTGTTGGCCGCAGGGGAGCAGCGGTGTTGGCCGCAGGGGAGCAGCAGTGTTAGCCGCAGGGGAGCAGCGGTGTTGGCCGAGGGGCGGCACTGGCAACAGCTTGAGCAAGCAATGTCGAAGCGGCGATGGCAGTGGCAGCAGCTGCAGCTGCAGCTGGCTGAAATGCAATCGTGTGCAACACTGCAACGGGAAACGTGTCGCTGGCATTGAGCTTGTGTGCAGTGCCATCAGCCCCTTTTCCACCTGTGCACGTAACCATAAGCCAGTGTCGTCCACTGTCCTGCACCATGCAGGCATCACTGCTCCTCACCAGTGCTCCTCAACCCTGCTCATCTGCTCCTTGACCCTGTCTCCGCTTGAAAAATCCAAAGATTCCCGCCATAAATGCCGCCAAACTTCCTATTAATATCACCAAATCGGATCCTCATCAACACCACCTTTGACCCGCTGCTCCCCCACACACACAGTGTGTCACAACATGCACGTGCCCAAGGACGCAGACATGATTGTGCTTGACTACTCCATCAACGATGACTCAAATGTGATGCCTATCATGGATAACAGCGTGCGCCGACCCTTTGAGCGGCTACTGCGCAAGCTGCTCAACTACCCCAAGTGCGTACCGCTCAGATTCTAAAGAAAGGGGAAGGGGCGCAGTAGAAGAGGGGGGGTTGATGAATCGCTGGTGGGATGGGGTGTTGTGCAAGGAGGGTTGGGAATGACGAGCAGCGAGGTATACTATTGACCTCAGGCAAACCCCTCGCGTTCACCTGCACCTTTGATGCTTGCCGATAAAAGCACCCGCCCACCCTGCTGCGCTACCCTCTCCCCTCAGGCAGCCGCCCGTCATGCTCATACACTCATTCGTGTGGCACCGACTGCCCCAGATGGGGCCGTCCGGCCTGTTCTACCCGTCCTCGGAGCGTGACTTTCATGAGTTTGGGGTGTACTACGGCCTGTCCGAGCTGAGCGTCAAGGCAGCTGCCTGGAACCTGATGCGCAAGGGTGAGGAGGAAGTTTGGGAGCGAAGGCGGCCTGTTGCGGTTTGGGGGGTGGGCGAGGAGGGGGAGAGGTTTGGCTGGGGTGTCCCTCAATGCCAAGGTGTGGGAGAGGGAAGGGGGACATGAGGTCAAGCTTCACAGCTGCTGCTATCTGTTGGTTGCTTTTGATGTCGCACGTGCTGCTGCACGATCTCTTGCTTGCGAGTGCGGCACTTGCTTCATGCTGACCCAGAAGTGTGACCATGCTTGTGCTGACAGGTGTGGACGGGTTCCAGGTGCACCGAACGCGTGGTGACCACAGTGGCTTCTTCCAAGCGGAAATCGACGGGCAGCTCAAGGGCAAGGTATTCTACTGGTGCGTGCACATGAGGGTGGAGGGTAGTTAGGAGGGGGAGGTCAGGACATAAGGACTGGTTGCTGGTGTCAACAACCACACACACAACTTGTAGGCGTTGTTGTACGGGCAAGCGCACATGAGAGTCAAGTCAGGAGGCTGGTCAAGGAGGTGGAGTAGCGGGGCAAGCGGGGGGGAGGTTTGTCCCTGCTGCAGCCAGATGCACAGCCAAGGGGCACTGATGCGAAACAGGACCGCTTACGCCCCGGCATCCCATCCTTGTCAGGCAATTCAGCTGTGGTTGTAGAATGTGGCTGTTGTACCAAAAAAAGCAACAGTCTGTACCTGATGGCGCGCCTTGTTCTGCTGCCTCTGCACTGCCTGCAGGGACATCATCCACCCTGACGGTCAGACAGGGCACAGGTTTATGGGGGAGATCACGGCACAGGTGCGACAGCGGCCTTTGATATGATGGCGTTGGGATGGGTTGGGAGGAGTTGGGGAGGTGCTAGTCGTGGGTGGTGTGGATCAGGAAAGCTTGCCTCCTCCTGGTATGGTGTCAAGAAGACAAGCTCCCAAGGCAGCGCACAGCATGCGTACGTTGCTCCCCTCCTCAACTCCTGCGCCTGCCCTCTGTCTCAGGCTATTTTGGACACACTTGCCTCCGTGCGTGCGCGCCCCGTCACTCCGGAGGAGCGCCAGGAAGCGAGCGAGCCGTTGCCGCCCCCCATGCTCCAAAACAACTGGGAGTCTGCGTCCGACAAGTGCTTCATTGGGCCATCCTTCGTCCAGTCAGTGATTGAATCAACAAACTGGGAGTATCGGGATGAGGGCAAAGACAAGTCCAGGCCCAAGCTGGGTTATATCTCCACAACTCCGGGCTCCATCCTGAAGATCAAGGTCAACACAACATCGCCAACGGGCAACCCACAGCTGCCGGTGAGAGGAGTGGTGTGCTTGGGTGATGGTGTGGGTGCCTTCAGGTGATGCTACCTCCTTTTGTCTCGAGCACGTGGCGGTGGGGGGTGCTGACAGTCTGTGTGAATCAGGCGCAAGGGGCTTGATAAAAGGGCATAGATAGATAGTGCATGGTTCCCTGTCCACCTTGCATGCCTGATTCAAGATGATCTGCATTGGTTTATGTGTCCCTGTCTAATCCCCTTCAGGTCATGGTTGAGCTAGCGCACCTCAAGAGCTATGCGCACATGGGGCAGGCCAGCATCACATGTACGCAGGGATGCATTTGCGACTCCACGGTGCTGGATGGGCTGCAAGCGGAGCACACGTCACAGGTGGGCCAAGGGGTCAACGGTGGGGGGAGAATCATGTGGCCTGCCTGGTTGACTGGTTGATGCGTGTGGGTGGGCGCGAGCTCATGGTCCACAGAAAGCGGGCTGTCACAGGCACCATAGCTGTTGCTCCTTGGTCATGCATGTCGCAGTGTCAGTAAGGGATGCAGGGGAGCACCTGCTTGCTGATGAAACTTCTACCCACCACCCACACGAGTTGTCAGTGTTGCAGCACCCCCAAGTGCCTGATTGTGCTCGGGGCGTCTGGTGCCCCGCTTAACCCCACTCACCTTGGCTTGCCCTGTGCCGCGCATGCAGCTGTACCTGCACGAGGTGCTGGTGTCACAACACGACGAGTGCGTGATAGCGGTTGAGGTGCTGAGCAGCAGCAAGGCAGGCCAGGGCCACCACAAGGTCAAGATCGCGGGCGTCATGGTCAGCGAGGAGAGCGGGGAGGGCGGCATCAAGAACTATGGCGCTATTCAGATGGTGGCTGAGGTGCGACGGCTGTGGGAGAACGCAGTGTGGGGTTTGGGCACCAACATGACCGCAGCAGACTCATGATCGTTTGCATGAACATGACCTGAGGTGCGAACGGCAGTCATGCCGGCATCATCATGCTTTTTTTGGACGTGACTGACATTGCTGTGCGTGGTGCTCGCTGCGTGTGCGCAGGGCAGCACGAAGGATAAGACGGGATCAGGGACATTTGAGATCCGGGAATGGGCGGCCATGAGGCCGTAGGTTGTCAGATTCTTACAACGCATTTCACATGCTGCTTCACTCCTATTTTTCACGCGTTCAATAAATGTGACATGGCCATGGAGTATGGGTGCCAACTTCCTGATCTCATCACCTATGCTGCTTTATCATTGAGAACCTGTTGTGTTTAGGGGGCAAGAGATGAGCAAAGGCGATGTCCCTGGACGTTGAGGAGCAGAGGGAAGAAGGGTGGGAGAAAGGGTTCGTGACTTTGATCAAAGGCCTGCTAGCACTCTGCCGGAATTTTCCAGCGATGCGCTGAAGGGGGTCTATAGGTTGGGTCAACGCTACCCTAGCACAAGCCTCGGTCTGAGATTCAGGCAAGTTACATCGTGAGGCATAAAGCATTCAACCACTGGCCGAAAGAACACAATTGAGTCAGCAGCCTTACTCCGCGGGATTGCCATCCGGGCCTGCGGGCAGGGCCTAAAAGGCGTTCTTCCTGACTGCTGCCTCAACCAAAGAAAAGCACTGCTTTTGCTCTTCCAGCTCTAGGGGATCTGGCACGCACAAAGGGCGCTTGGCTCCAGCCTCTGCAATCAGATTGCCAAGCACTTGGGAAGCCTTTTGGGTCACGTCCACGCCAGGCGCCACCGTCAAGCCGCGGGCGGCGAGGACGCTTCGTTTCAGGTGCGCAGCGCCTCATCGGTTCTTGGATGGACAGACATGTGACCTAAGGCAGGTGCACAGGGCGCAAGGTGGCAGTCATAGGTGCAGCCAGGGCTACATGTGCAGACACAGTGTGGTGCTGTATGCAGAGTTGGAGTTGTGGCAAGTGCATGTGCAGAACAGGTCCCTCATTTGGCTGCTACGCATCATGCCGAAGCACCGACCTCGAAGGCATGCCCGACCCTGAGACGCCGAGTCCAGTGGATCAGCCCGATGTACTCACTTGCAATGACGCAGAGGTCGCACGGCGAACGAACTAGCGAAGAAGAAGAGGATGGCCCACGCCCGCCCGTTACAAGGGTTCAGGTGTGGGCCAGCATCAGATGGTGGGGGCACTCGTGATGGAGGGTGATCGGGGAGTTTTCCCCATGGGTACAGCTCCAACCTCGTGCGTAAGGGAAAAACACAACAGAACAAACAGAACGGCCCGACCCGGGGCGACAAATGGTTTTCAGTACAAAGCAAACTTCGGTGTTTTGCAGGGCAGGCTTGCCTGCTGACTACGCTTCTTCCTTAACTCACGCCCACGGGCGTAGTTCTTTCTTTTTTTCTTTCAGTGCAAAGCAACGAGTTCCCCGGGGCCCTCTGTTCCTCGAGGTTCAGAGCTAACACGGGAACGAACATGGCATGGAAACAACGTGCCTTACATGCAAAACAAAGGCAGGGAGCTCAAGCGCTAAAACTAAGATGGAGGGTAGTCTTGATCAAGTCATGACCTGCCGCTTCATTCCCAATTTTTCACGCATCCACGCAGCTGGCCAGCTGCGTCATGGCAAGCCCTCCAAGCTCCCAGATCGCGACAGTAGCGACAGCTAGCTGTGCTGCTGTGCCAGTGGTAAAGTACCACGTGCCGCACTCGGCATCGCTTCCCTCGTTGTGTAAACCAGCTGAGCTGAGCTTCCCAAACCAAATCCCATGCCCCAGAGGCTGTAGCGTTTGGGGGCCGCCCCCCGGGCAAAGATGAGTGAAGGCGAGGCATGTTGAGAAGAAGGCCCTAGGGTGGGAGGAAGGGGCCAATTGGCAAATGGGGCCAATTGGCAAATTTGCAAAGGCGTGCCAGCACTCTGCCGGAGGAACAGACAGCAAAACACTGAAGGGGGGCTGGATGCGCCCATGGTACCATGTACCAACCGGTTGGGTCAGCCTCAGTCTAGTCCGTCTGAGATTCATGCACATTTACACCGCGAGGCACAAGCCATTCCACCACTGACCAAAAAAGCAATTGATTCAGCAGTCCTACTCGGTCAAAGTGCCAGCCGTGCAGCTGCAGTAGCTGCAGCGTCAGCAGCTGCAGCAGCTGCAGCGTCAGTAGCTGCAGTACCTGCAGCATTAGCAGCTGCAGTACCTGCATCATTAGCAGCTGCAGTAGCTACAGCGTTAGCAGCTGCATTGGGGCTCTTGAAGTGATTCTTACGCGGTACTGTCACTCCTACGTCAAAAAGCAGCAACTGCTCTTTCAGCTCCTTGGGATCGGAAACGTATTTAGGGCGCTCGGCTGCAGCTTTTGCGAGTAACTCGGCCGCAAGCTGTGAGGCGGCCTGCCAGGAACTGCCTCAGCGCCTCATCGGTTTTGGGGTGTCGAAACATCATGTTTCAAACATGCGACCTGAGGAAGGCGCGCATGAAATACACTTGTTGTTACACAGGTATGGCCATTGGGGTGTCCATGTTGCGCAGGGTAGCAGTCATAGTCGCAGCCAGGGCTACCTGCGCACACACAGGGTAGCGCTGCATGCAGGTTTGGAGATGCAGTTGTCTCTTGCTGTACACGTGCAGGTTTGGCCCAATGCATACTGAAGCACCGACCTGGAAGGCATGCCCGACCCTGCAGGCTGACACGCTGACACGCCGAGTCTGGTGGATCATCCCGATGTACTCATTTGCAATTGTGGATTGGCGGACGAACTTGCGAAAAAGACGAGGCAGACACAATTTAGCTAAGGGTTCCGGTGTGGGCCGTCACACCTCGGGCCAGTTCAGCATGCAGTTGCATCCGTTTTTACGTGTCATGTGAAATGACTGTCTAACTCGGTGGCGTCAAAATCACTGTGTGTAGAGCAGCCACAAGGACATGATGTCAGGGTAGCTGGAGATCCGTAAATGCGTGGCCACGATGCCCTTGCACCTCTATGCTCAATGCTCTCGAAGAAGATTTCATCTTGAAGACAATCGAGCAAACATGTTTTGTAAATGGCACCAATCAGAGTGTGGACCTTCAACTCAGGATTATGGGACTCTGTTGCTGTATCATTCGAAATAAACAAAGCAGGCGATGGCGGATGCGCTGCCGCACCTGCACCTTGCCGTTCTGGGGCACGCTCAGTCGGGGAAGAGCAGCGTCCTCGGTCGTCTGCTGGCCGAGCTGGGCTCGCTGCCAGCGTCGGAGGTGGACAGGATAAAGCTGGATGGCCACGGCAACGTCAAGTACGCGGCGGTGAGCCGCTGTTGGCACAGTCTGGACCTGGACAGGGCCATGCATGTCACGCCTGCACAATCATCAAGGTGGCCTCACTTTTGGGCTGCATCTGGCCTGTGGATCGTTACCAATTCAGGTATGGGACAGGCTGGAGTGTGAGCGGCAGCGTGACATGACCCTGGACCTGCATGACAGGCCATGCCAGACAAGGAAATTTCGCTGGACTGTGGTCGATGTGCCAGGCCACCGACGATACCTGCGCAACACCCTTACAGGTAGGCTGCACAGAAAGCTTTGCACCGCCAGCAACCCACAATTTGCCGCGACAGGGGCGTCTGGATAGCTTCTGCCCAGCGCCACATTGTTGCTCGGCACAGCGCAGCAGCAGTGGCCTTGCCTTTGCTCCGCGGATGTCATTGCCAGCAACTCGCATGGTGCCCTCTGAAGCATCAAGTGGCTAGCCTGTCATAGGATGCGTGCTGTGCACGCTGTGCTGCAGGGCTGTCGTGCGCTGATTTGGTGCTGCTGGTTGTGGACGCCACACCCGGCACCTTTGAGACGCACATGGAAGACAACGCGCTCGAGGAGGGCGTCAACGCTCAGACCAAGGAGCACCTGATGCTGTTGTTTGCGCTGGGCGTGAAGCAGGCAAGGAGCGGGGTGGTGGGCAGCAGCAGCAGCTGCACGGCAGGTGTGCTTGAACAGGAACCAGAAGTTTACAAAGCTGTGAACGGTTCCTGTGCCTGGGGTACCTGTGGAGGTATGGTGTGCTCTGACAACAGATTCGCGAGTTTAGTGTTGGATGCAATTGCCCTGTCAAGTAGGATGAGCAGTTGAAACTGGTGGTGCCCCTGCTGCTGCCGAAGACGCGCACGCGCTACCGCCACTTGCACCAGTGCGTCCCACCGTGGCAGCTTTATGGGTACAGGCTGCTGCGTTCATGCACAATGTCCTGAATGCCTGGCTTCTTCAACGCAGGTGGTGGTGGTGGTGAACAAGATGGACGCCTGTGGCTACAAGCAGGAGCGCTTCGAGATGCTGTGCGTCGAGTTGAGTTCACAGATGAAGAAGCTCAACCTTGCGCCTGAGCAGGTAAGGGCAGGTCGAGATAGGGCTCAAGCTGCTGGCGGCAGCGGGTGACGGTGGGGCTGCCGTGGTTTTAAGGGCTTGCAGCCTCACCCTGCAAGCACTCGAGAGGGACGCAGAAGCAGGTGCTGACGGGGTACAACGCCAAAGCAAGCGCCTGAGCAGCACACCGCCTGGCCGTAGCAGTGCCTGTGTTGTGAAAGATGTCTATGCAGTATGGACATCATTCAGGAAGTACCCGCTGAGGCTTCATGGCATGCACACCCCGTGTGGCTCTGCGTTCTACGCTGCTGCTACCCCGCGCACATGCCTGCTGCTCTGCGCGTGCCTGCTCACTCCTTCTGCCTGTGCTGCGCCCGCAGACACGCTTCGTGCCTGTGTCAGCAGCCAGCGGCGAGAACATCACGCATCCCTCCAAGGTGCACATGCCTTGGTTTTCAGGCAGCACGTTGCTGGAAGCACTGGACTTCTCCACACCACCTGCGCGGCTGCTGGACAAGCCTCTCAGGATGCCGGTGCAGGTGCGGTCAGCCGCTGATTCTGGGCACACTGCAGGAGTAGCAACAACAGCAGCAGCAGCAAGAGGAGAGGGCCACTGCTTGGCATGGTCAGCATAGCATGGCAGGTACACTTGCTTACAGGTTTTTGGTTCCTGTGTTTGTGTGGCAGTGCTGCACCTCCGCACTGTGGCCACACCAGCACACCAGTATCAACAGTCACCATCATAGCCACGGCTGCGACGGCATACGCCCCTCTGCAACAAAACTGTGCAACGTGTTTCCTTTTGACACGCCCCATGTACCCTGCTGCTCTTCGCAGCAAGTGCACAAGATCAGCGGCATCGGCTGCGTTGTGTGTGGCAAGGTGGAGGCGGGGTCCATTGCTGAGGGCAGCAAGGTCGTGCTGGCGCCTCAGGGCATCATAGCGACGGTCAAGTCGATAGAAACGCAACAAACAACGGTAAGGAGCGCGCGCTGCTCAGCAGGCACGGCTGGCACAGGCAGATCTGACGATTTTGCCAGCAGCAGTGTTGGTGTGGCAGTTGATCACGGAACTTGCGCGCAGACAGCTGCCGTGGCAGGAGGCTGCAAGCGGGATTGTGAGCGTGGCTCAGCCGCTGTCCCCTGTTGCTTGCAGGTGGACCAAGCATGCGCTGGCGACAGCGTAGGAATCAGCTTGAAAGGTGTATCAATAGAGGAAGTATGCAGGGGAATGGTCGTCCTTCCCTACGAAGGCCATGGACAGCTAATACAGGTAAGAGGTGGCATGCGGTATTCGACAGAGGTGGGTTGCAAGCCACCTGGTGCGAGGTAATTGCAGCCACACACTCACAGTGGGCGTCGTCCTGTCAAACAGCTTGCCTGCAACCTGCAGGAAGGCATGTCGAGTGTCAGATAGCAGGGGCAATCCCTGTTTGTTGAGGTACGCACAAATCCGAGCACCTTGCATTGTGTTTCTGTTGCTGCGCTCAGGTTTCTAGCTTCCTGGCGACTGTATCTATACGACGCTCCCAGGGGATCAGCATGGGCTATGTAGCGCTGCTGGACGTGCACTGCGCCCACGTGCCCTGCCGCTTCTCCCGCATCATCGCCAAGCTGGACAAGAAGACAGGTGAGGCAGATTGCGGGGTGGAGGCAGACTCAGCAGCAGCAGCCGCTCTGCGCTTGACTTAACACAAGCGCACACAAGCACAGGCAAGTGAATGCCTAGGAGAGACCTAGATTTTTTGTTGAATGTGTGTTACAGCAGAGAGGCCAAACCCCCTTGAAACAGCACGGCAGCCATGCGGCACGCGGGGGAGCGCTGTAGCAGAAGAAGAGGAACGCTGGGACAAAGAGGACAAGAGATTAATGTTGTTCGTGTCAATGTAACGCTGGGTATCTTTGAGGCATGGTCAGGCTTTGCTTCATGCGTGGCTGGTACTGCTGATCTGCTGCCACATGTCGTGCCTTTGCTGAACCGCCACACAGGCAAGGTGGCAGAAACCAGCCCGACCAAGCTTGCTGACAGGGACGTGGGGACTGTGGAGGTGGTGCCGCTGTGCCCGCTGTTTGTAGATAGCCAGAAAGACGTTCCAGCGCTAGGTAAGTCACCGCTTCTCTTCCACCTGCGTGGCAACAGTATGTTCAAATCAGGCACTGACCTCCTTGACGCACGCGCTCGCTGTGATGCGAGCAGGTCGGTTTGTGGTGCAGCACCGACACCAGATCATCGCGCTGGGGGTGGTCAAGTCAGTCGAGATGTGCGCTGTGCAGTGCCGGCAAGGCAGTTTGCTTGTGCACGCAAAAGGTGGCGTTGAAGATGTACAATAACTTTTTGAGACGGAAATTAATTTTTATCCACCCACGCCTTCACACCTTCTGTTTAGCCCCTGTTGTTGGAACACAGATGTTGCAGAGGGTTGCGAATCACTCGTTAGCGCGTCAATAGCGGCTCAGCCACCATGTCAGAAGTGCAACCCAGCAGCAACGATGCAGCACCGTCGGTGGCAGGGCCTAGCACGTCGGCGCCCTCGCCAGGCCCCGGAACGACGTTTGCAGGGCCCAAGACGAAGCTCAATCCGATCACGATGCCGTCGATGGAACAAATCATGCAGGAGGACGCCATGAATAACTGCGTGGTGAAGACCATCCTGTCAGGCGTCATGGGTGGCATAGCTGGTGTTGCATTCGGCCTGTTCACAGCCAGTATTGAGAACTCTGGAGGGGTAAGCTCAAGGGTGGATGAATGGGTATGCATCATCATCATCATCATCATACTAAGCAAGTTGGGCACCGAACCATGCATGTACTCTGGGTGCTGCGCAGGGCATAGATGGTCCACTCAACGACGCGGGCAAGACTACAAGAGTGGTCCTCAGAGAGATGCTCACAAACATGCGGGAGAAGAGTGTGTAAGTGGGCAGTTGACAGCAGGACCGGGGGATGGAGTGCCAGGCCACTTGCTGGTCAGCACTCACAGAACAGCACACTGCCTGTTTAGATGTTAAGCTTGTGGTGCGCAGGCGTAGTCAAAGCTGCCTTCTGCACACCCGGTTGCCCAAGCTCACCAATGCTGCGTGCTGCGCTGTGGCGACGGTGCAGGTCCTATGCCAAGGGCTTTGCAGTGTTCGGAGCCATCTACTCCTTCAACGAGTGCATCATCGAGAACTTCCGGGCAAAGCACGACAAGTGGAACCCAGCAATGGCGGGGTGCGCGACAGGTGCCATGCTGGCGCACAGTGGTAAGTCAGCACTCGCTGTCGCCTCGCTGGATCGCAGTCTCACGACCATCGAAGGTCAGGTCAGCCCACTTACCTGTCTCCTTGCACCCCTTCCTGCTGCGCAGCTGGGCCCAAGGCAATGTGCATTGGCTGTGCGTCCGTCGGCGCCTTCAGCCTGGCAATAGAGCACTTCCTGGACCGCTGATTCAATGAACGCGTTTATGCTACATTCATCCATTTCATGTATCTTGAACTGCACTTGGCAAGGTGCTGAGTGATGTTAATCTGCAAACATTGAAGCAGTTTGTGAGCTAAACAACAGCTCCTAAAATCGAAAGCAGAACAATGAGGTCGCGCTTTCATCCATGCTAGTGTACTTGTAGTCCGGTGATGGTCGTGATCAGCAGGGGCAGGGGGGCTATGGAGCAGACAGAACTGGTAATGTCAGATGCGTAGAACATAAACACATGCAGGTGCGCAACGCACAGGGTGTTGTCCCGTCACTTGATCTGGTCACAGTGCTGATAGGGGTTCAGGAGGCAAGTGCAGATGTTACTCGTCGCTGCCATCTCGTTCTCGTTGGTCAAGGCCGTAGCCCGTGCAGTTGGTGATGGCCATTGTCAGGCGCTCGTCCATGACGCGCTTACACTCCTCCTTCAGCTGAGGCAGCAGGTCAGCAGGTGCCTTGGATGCGCTGCGGAAGCCCTTGACCTGTGCAGCACAGGGGGCGGCGAGTATGCTGTCAGCCTGCATCGTTCACACGATTGCGGTCCATGCTGTGTCACTGCTCTGAATCAGCCGCAACACAAGCAACGCTCGATTTCCGTGTGTCACCCCCAAGTGTTGCGCAGCCTGCACTTGTCTCATGACAATTCCTCGCCTCCCCCACGCACCTGCAGCAGTGCGTCCCAGTAATTTGGCAGCTCGAGCAAGTTGTCGCAAGTGTGGGCCTGCGGCAGCATCCCCAACTGCGCCTTGTGTTCCGCCAGGCCAAAGGCCACGAAGGGTGCCTCGATCTTGAGCAGCTCTGATCCCGGCAAGGGCAGCCGTGAGCTGCCGGTCACAAAGAGCAGCAGCTGCAGCTTGCGCTCGCGAGGCCAGGCGTTGACCACTTCCCAGAACAGTCCGCCTGCACCAGCACAGGGCGCAGTGAGGAGGCACAGGCAGTGGGTGACCATGTGAGGCACAGGTGAAAGCATCCTGTCAAGGCTTCCAGTCGGTTGCTGTTTGCCAGCGAAGCCATATGCATTCAACGCAGCCGGCAGTGGCAGAGCTGCTGCAAGTCATGCCTTTCCTTCACCAAGGCATTGCTGCAGCACAACCACCCAGTAGAGCTATGCTCACCAAGCACAGCGCCGTCCACCGCCAGCTCGTCATCCATGACGACGCGGAAGACCTTGCGGATGTCGAAGTCGGCCTTGTCTGACAGCGCCGAGTCGCCGCCCTCATTTAGGACCATGGCCAGCGTCTCGGCGTCGATGCACCATGCTTGCAGCACCTCGACGTCTGCCGCGCAGCGGAAGCCCGCCGCCAGCGCCTGCGCCTGCCAGTGCACCGAGTCCAGCAGCAAGCCGCGTACCGCCTGCTGCACATACTGCTCCCGCGTAGTGCCCTCGGGCAGGCCCTCCATCTCCACCAGCGCCTTCACCTGGTCGTCCGGCAGCGCCGCCACGTTGCGGATGCTGCCCGCCGCTGTCGGGTCAAACGCCTCCAGCGTCGCGAGTTCAGGCGCAAACGCGTCGAGGCCGTCCAGCAGCTGCTGCAGCATGGGCACCGCCAGGGGCACGCCCAGTGGAGCCTTGTTGGAGATGCTCTGCCCCATGAGCCACCCCGCGAAGCAGTACGCCTGCTGCAGCTCCTTTGACTGCTGCAGCGTGCTGTTGTACCAGAAGCTGCCCGCTGAGCGGTTGAACGTGAACAGGCTCGGCGAGGCTGCTGCTGCTGCTGGTGACTGTCTGGATGACGGACGCTGATGCTGGTGATGCTCCTGGTCGTGATCACAATTATGTTCATGTGCAGCATGGTGCCCATGTGCACTGGCGATGCTCAGCCCCGCCATGCTAGCCGCCACAAGGGCAAAGAACTCCTTGCGCGGGCCGTGCCCCTCTCCGGCCTCCAGCATCACCTTGCCATCCGACGCCCACTCATCTACAAACGACGGGAACACCTTGTACACCTGGGCTCGTACCCCTTGGCCCTTGCCACCGCCTGCTGCTGCTGCCCCGTCGTCTGCTGGCAGCAGCCCCTGCTCCGTCGCCTGCTGCAACGCGTCCCAGAATGCCTGTGCCCTTCGGACCTGGAAGCTGGCCTTGAGCTCTCCCCCATGGTCAGCTGCGTGCTGCAGGCCTGCCAGCATGGCACGGGCGTGTGGCTGTAGGCACACCGCCAGGTGGCGGTTGTCAGGCCAGCCCAGTGCGGAACAGACACTGCCCAGCTGCTGCATCTTTGAGCCCAGAGCCGCCTGGTCTTCCAAAACCACACGCTTGAAGAAGATGATGCCCAGCATTGACACGACCTTGTCCAACGCCAGCACCTGGAGAAAGACGGGCGCGAGGGTACAGGGTGAGATGTGCACACAAGCATGAGCCAGTATCCTGCTTCGGCACTTCAAGAGCACCCTGATAACCATGGTGATTTAATCTGAAAATGAATAAATGACTGCAGTGTATGCAACTTGCCCCTAGGCCCTGGCCATTGAAGCCCACCGCTGCCCAACAGCTCTCTGCTCACCACACAGCTGGACACCCGCGCGTGAAGGTGCGGCTGCCTTGCACACCGCTGCTGCATGAGCACCAGCAGCTCAGCAGCCCGCTTTGCTGGCTCAGCCGCCGTCGCCAGGTCAACCCCGTACTCTGACTCACACCCTGCCTGCAGGGCTGAGATGAGCTGGTCAACATCTAGGCTGTCCCAGCGTGGGCCGCGGGGCAGGGACCCGCTGCTGCTGGCCTCGCCATGTGTTAAACTGCGCTCTGCATGCAGCACGATGGGCTGCAGCACGCAGTTGGCGAGCTGGCAGGCCGCGTTGGAGCAGGCCTGCAGCATGCATGCTGCGTCTGCGGGTGGTGATGCCAATGCTGTGTCCAGCCACTCAGGAGCCCGTCGTAGCAGCTGCTGCATCTTGGCTGAAGCTTCTGTGAGCTTGGCTCTGTCGCCTTGCAGCTTGGTGCCCAGGTCCTGGAGCTCTTGTATGAAGGGCTGCCAGCTCTGTTTGAGCGCGCATTGCCGCGAATTCCAGCTGGTCAAACCCGTCTCAACCAGGCTCTGCGCCGCTACGCTGCCCAGCAGTGAACCGGTGGCGCTGGCACGGTGTTGCTGCTGGTCGGGCGCAGTTTTGGTATCTGCTGCTGCTGAGTGCTCTGGCTCAGCTATCGGCTCAGGTGCCACTTGGTTGCGCTTGACCTTGCTGCCCCGCTTGCTGCTCGAGTGTGGCAGCCCGTTGGACTTGTTGGCCGAAGAGCGTTGCAATGACGCGTCCTCTCGCTCTGCTTTTGTTCGTGACCCGCCATGCTCCTGCTTGTACGCAGCTGGAGATGTGCGGGCTGCGGGGGGATGCTGCTGCTCCACCGAACCTGCGCACCCCATCTTAGAATACAGCTGGCAAGGGCTGCACGCGCCTCGCGCGGGCCGCACGATTCAGTAGCCGCGTGTGTGACCCAGTGGCGTGACAGCGAATATACAAGAGAAACGGGCAGCTCGCGGACCACCTGCCACACTGCAAATTGCTTAAGCTCATCAGATGAAAACGGTGTGCCAAACGCTGCATTGCACCGTCTATTCCTTGGGCTTGAAATTCTTGGCGAAGGTTTGAGATATGAGCAGCGGGAACAGGATGGTAGCGTCGGCGCACACCTGCATGCAACAGGACCATTGCACTGGGCGTCAAACAGGAGCAGCAAGTTCATGCATAGTGCGTCACCAAGCATTTGCATGCCTTACCTTGACTGGCTTGGCGTCGATTTTGATCTTGCCCCAGCTGATGGCCTCGTCGGGGCGAGCCCCGCTGTCGCTGCCGTCAAACTCCTTCACAGGCAAGGGCAGAAGCTTATGATGTGACTGCATACACTGTATACAACATGTGCGTGACATGTACGTGCTACAGTGAGCGGCGTGGGCACGTTCGTTACAGCAGCTGCGCGAGCACGCTGTCTGCCGCAATGCCAAGGCTGCGAGCATAAGCCCCAGTACAAATTTCGTCAGGCTGCAACGTCCGCCCCACCCCACCTGTGCGGTGTTGATGTACACTGCAAAGTCAGCGCCGTTGCGCATCAGGTTGGCATTGCAGATGTGGTGCTTTGGCACACCTACACAGCAGGCCAGGGTCGTGAGATGCAAGCTCATGAGATGCAGCAAGCATTGCAGAGAGCCTGACGAGGAAAAGACGAGCTTGTTCAAGTCCAGCAAGACCAGTCACCGCACAACAGCTCAATCGTTCACCCCTTCTGTTGGCCTGTCAGCACATTTGCTCGCATAACCGCAGTGTCTCTTGTCCCTCCTCACCTCCTCCCAACAGAACCATGCCGGTCTTGTGTGGCGCCGCTGTCATGGCGAAGGAGTTGATTGCCCTGATGTCCTCCACCAGATCCACTCTGTGTGGCAACCGGCATCAAAACAGCTTACATGGTGAGGGTGGAGGGCAGGTAAGGGCAGCGGAGAGCAAGGCCAGGGCGCCTCCAATCTGCAAGTGCCTCCCTCCCACCTGCCAGTGATGGCAACACCATTCCTAGTACAGTCCTGGCAGCAGAGCAAAGAGTACGCGCTGGGCACGCACAAAACTTTACACACATCCGTGAATCCCATTTGTTCAAGTGGGGGACTCTTGTGCCATTTCTGGCGCCCCGTAGACTGTAACAAGATCCACCCACCCACAGAGCCAGCACAGGGAGCAGGGGCGCACCTGAGGCCAGGGTTCTTGTAGCTGTGGAAGAAGAGCATGTCGCCGATGGAGCCGTCCGTGAGGGGCGGGCAGTAGATGGGAATCTTGTTCTTCCATGCCCAGTACGCTATCGAGTCGGGGTTGTTGATCTTCTCTCCAAAACGTGCGATCATCTGTGCAGGCAGGTTCAAGAGGGCATGGTGGATTGGTGAAGCCTCTTCAGTGGCTGAAAGCGGATAGTGTGCGCCATGAATGACACCGCCGCGTGCGCGCTGTGTGCTGCGTCACTCAATACAGTAGGAATGGCCTCGTCCAAGTCAGCGCGCAGTGCCTCTTCTGTGTACAATGCAGCATCTCCCACACCTCCCACCCCACACCCCAAACCTCACACCTTTGATGGCGTCCAGTTGACTCCCTTCTCGTTCTGCTCCACGAGCATCTCGTCCAGGATGGGCATGATCCAGTCCTCGAACTTGCAGTAATTGCTGTTGGGTATAAGCATGTTGCCGATCCTGTTCAGGCCCTGCAGGCGCAGCTCCCGACCTGGACAGGGGGCAGCAGGACACAGCTGCTGATGTTGAGTAAACCATTGTAGTCATCAACCGCCGTCAGTGGGGAAGCTGCAAGCAACCTGCAGCTTCGTTGCAATGTTTTTAACACGATGCAAACCTGCCGCTTGCACACACACGCCTGTCCCTCCCACCCCCGCCCTTGCTCGCCTGCAATGTCCAGCCCCACTCCTCACTGTTGTGCCCCCTGCTGCTCCCCATCCTCACCCTTGTGTGCAAAGTCGCCGATGTATGTGCTGCCCATGCACTTGATGAGGTCCTCCTCCACGCCTCCCGCCGTCGTCACAATCACGTCCACCATGCGGTGCTGCACCAGATATCTGGATGCAAGGGAATGGGTTGAGGGCAGCGGGAGAGTACAGTAGGACAATGGAAGACGATGATCAGGATCCCTGACACACGTTCATGCAGCATTGTCAAGCGTGCTGCTGACTCGCAACAGCAGGTGCCAGCTCCTGTTTACTGCGCAGGCACTTGTCAGGCACTTGTCAGGCACTTGTCAGGCACTTGTCAAGGCGCTCTGTCACACTTGCAATCATTGACGCCAACGTCCTCCCCCCCCCCGCCGCACTCGGTACCCACCCACACGACCACCCGCGTCACTCACCTAGCACATTCCGACTTGAACAAGCCCACTCACAACCCTTTGTGAGTGCTGGTGAGCTGCGTTTATCAGTTGCACACACTCTGCCACCTTGCTGGTTCCACCTAGCCACACCAGCTCACTGGCCCAACCCCCATCTGTCACCTGCCACATCCCCGCCAGGCACTTGCCCACCTGATGTGCTCCCTCACTCCCGCTGAGACCAAGTTGGAGGTGTAGCCTAGGAAGATGTAGGTGCGTACTGACGCCCTGTACTCCGGGTCACGTTGCTCTGCGGGGGTGTCCTCACGGACGGGCTCGTCGCTCAGGCGCCAGTTGATCTGTTGGAGGGTGTGTACAGGGCGGCAGGTGAGGGCGTAGGGAGGTGCAGCAGGTGCGGCGGCGCTGTGTGGGCTGGGCAGCTGGGCTTCTGTGCTGATTGCGCAGGTACCAAGTTGAGCCCCTACTGGTACAAGGTGGTCGGGGCAGAGGGATTGGGGAAAGCTAGCGCTTTAAGGTATAGCCTGGCCGGTGCATGCTGGATGCAAGCAAGAAGTCGGCGTTTGGCCACAGGCAGTGCAGCACCATGAAACAGTTCATGTCTGGTAGGTTGCAGAATTCTCCGGCTACGCGCTGAACAGCCGCACGTGCCTCCCTTCGCAGGTAGCCACAGTCGCAAACAGGGCTGCTGCACTGCTGTCGCTTGTGCTGTCACAGCCGCACGTGCATGTATTCTGTGCATGCTCACCATGTGGTTGACCTCGTTGATGGCCTGGCCGAAGGCAGTGGCTTGGAACCCTGTGGTGAGCATGGAGCTCAAGATGCCATCCAGGTTGCAGCCCGCGTTGAAGTCATAGCCGCGAATGACTGGCGTCTCGGGAGTGCGCTCGGTGGGCACCAGCACGGCCTGCGCAAGTGGCGCGCATGGAGTGCATGCCGCATGAACAAGGCTTCAGGTGTTGCGGCGGCGTCAGGCGGCTCATCGCTTCGGCTGTTTACAACGCACCTCAGCTGCCTGCAAGGGCACGCTTGATGCCATTGTTGTTGAGTTTTGGGCCGGGATGCACCCTTCGGACTTGAAACCTATCGGTTGAACGGAGTTATCTCCTGGTGTTGCAACCCAAGTGGCCAGGGCCAAGCAGCATTTGCATATTACAGAGGCCCGGTGAGTTGAGAACCAATCAAGGCAAGGCAAGAAAACAGGATCGTTCTGCCAACACAGCAGGTGGAGGTGTCAAGTAGTCCCTTCTCCTCGGGGCCTCGCCCATGAAATTGTCGCGAACAACAGCTCGTGCTAAGCCATGGAACTCTGACACAATTCACTGTCACACGAAACCAGCCCACAACCGAACATAAGAAACGCAACACTACCTGGCGGTAATATCCAGCGCAAATCGTGCCACTCACGCACAGCCCAAGCCCACTCACGCGCAGCCAAGCCAACAAAACTGTGGTGCGTTGTCTGCCAACCCAGCATTGAAGCGATTCGGTCAGACACAAAGTTTAAATCCTGTTTACAGGACCTTGGTGATCTCCCAGAAGTTGGGCCTGGAGTCCAGCACAGCCTTGGCCTTCTCGGCGGAAGTAACCGCCACGACGCGGCCCTTGTCGCCCTGCAGCGCCGCAAGCACCTCGGCGAATGCCCTGCAGGCAGGCAGGCAGGCAGGCGATAATCAATGCCCAAGCAAACAGTGACGCCCCCCACCACCACACGTTTCTTCCCCACAGCCCCCACACCGCGCACTGTAAGTCCTGTTTGTGGAGGTGTCCAGGACCATATGCCCTCTGCCCACACTTTCCACCCCACACGCCCTCCACGCCGCGCACTTGAAGTCCTTGGCGGAGGTACCCAGGATCTCGTCCCTGCGCTGCTGCCTCTCCTCGTCGCTCACGCCCAGCAAGTAGCGGCTCATGGCTGCGTAGCCCTTGGCGTCGGGCAGCTGGTAGGCGTCGATGTCACCCATGGTGCCGATGATGGCCTGCAGGCATACAAACATGCGTGGATGCGTGTCAAAGTGTGGGCAGGTGATTTGTGCATGCAGGCAAGTGAAATATGGGCAAACACGCGCCTTGCTGACCTTCATGAAAAAGCTGAGTGCGGTGTCTGGGAAAGATGTCCAAGGCACAGAGTACTGCTGGAGGGCATTGGCCCTGCGATTTTGCTTTGCAGCAGTGCCCCTGCCTGCCACCCCCGTCGAAATCTTTGCAAGTAATGCGCATCCTGCCTACCGCCGCCCTGTCCCACTGCCCCTCCTCCCACCCCCCTCCCCCTTCACCTTGGTCAGCTCATCCTCGTCCAGGTGCAGGTTCCGCAGGTAGTCAGCACTGCCGTCGTACACGTCCAGGGTCTCGGCCAGGTTGGGGTCCCTGAAGAGCAGCAGGTGAAATAAGGGCCCAGGGGTTAAACCCTTTTGCTCGATGGTCGCAGATGCACATCCGCCACAGCTGAACATCAGTGGTGTAGCCAGCATGACAGTGTGCACTGTATGCTATGCAGGTCTGGAAATTTTAGAGCACTGAATAGCATTGACAGGCGGCGGTTATTTGCCGCAGCAGCCACCTACATAGTCTAGCCCCCAGCAAGCCCAACCCTGCTCCGACCCTCCCCACGCCTTCCCACACTCCCATCCCACACACCTGTAGGACAGGTAGTTGAAGCTTCCCGACTGGGGGTCAAAGCTGCAGAAGCCGCCGTATGCGCCTCCCACCACGCGCACCCGGTCCCACAGCCAGGTGTTGCCGAGGTACTTCTCAATCACGTACGCGCTGCCGTGCAGCTTGTAGCCTGCGTCGGTGTACAGGTTGCCGCCCTTGCCGACGTAGTTGACCTGCGTGTGGAAAGGTGTGGAAAAATGTGGGCGTGTTTGGAGAGGTGTGGGGACAGTGGTGTGTCCACGGGTTCAGTGCTCAAGGCCTCACTGTTGAGCGCTGAAGCAGGCTGTTGAGCACTTCGCACAGTGAATCCCTTGCCCCTGGCGGCATGCCCCACACCTGGCCCCACACCTGACCACAAGGCGCGTACCTGGGTGGGCACGGTCAAAGCCTCATTGCCGCGTGCCCCTGAGCCGCCCCAGGCGGCCGCTGAGCTGGCGCCAGCATCTGGCAGCGACGACAGGAACTCAGACACTTGCTTGGCAGTTGAGGACAGGGTGCGGCCGTCGGCAGTCAGGTTGACCAGGGCGCCGCTCCTGAGAGCACGCAGGATCAGCCCAGGTGGATTAGGCAGTTGCTTTCCACCCCCGAAACCACCTACCCATCCATCACCATCTTGAAAACTCACACAGAATGCTGCCCCCTTGCCCTTCTCCTCCCTCGCGCCTACCTGTTAAGCAGGGCCTTGCGGATGGCCTCCAGATCAGCCTTGACACCGTCCCAGTCACTCTCCACCCTCTTGACCAGCCCCCTGATGTATTCCAGGTAGGACAGACCGCCCATCTGCTCCGACATCCAGCCAGCAACAGTGTGCTGGGAGTTGAGGCGGCGAGCGGCGTAGCTGTGGCCGCTGCCGATGATGCCTGTGGGTGTAAATGGAGGCAGGCGGGCAAAAGGAGGTGGGTGAGGAATGCCAAGGATGTGCAGGAAGTTGAGGCGGCGAGCGGCGTAGCTGTGGCCGCTGCCGATGATGCCTGTTGGTGTGGAATAGAGGCAGGCGGGCAAAAGGAGGTGGGTGAGGAATGCCAAGGATGTGCAGGAAGTCGAGGCGGCGAGCGGCGTAGCTATGGCCGCTGCCGATGATGCCTGTTGGTGTGGGAGGGGGGAGGAAGGGGAGTGACAAGGTAGCTGGGGTGAGCATCGTAGCGGTGGCCGCTGCCACTGCTCCATAGCACAAGCAAGGATGAAGCATTGAAATATTCCTGGGCGGCGCTTAGTTAAGCCGCGGTGCCATGCCTCAGCAGCACTGGGCACCGGGTGCCTAAACAAGCGCTAGCCAATTGTCCCCTCTCTGTCACTAACGCCTCTTTCTTCACCCCGTGCGCAACCACTCACTGGCCTCCATGCCGGCCTTGGTCTCGTTGACCATCTGCGTGAAGCGTGCCTTGTCGTCCAGGCGCGCGGTCAGCAGGATGTCACGCGCAACCTCCAGCATGTCGCCGGCCTTGTTGGCCATGGCCTTGCCTCGCACCTGCAGGCAAATGGGTGAACGCTCTTCGTCAGCAAGAGGGCCAGTGCAAAACAGCTGACAATTCAACAAAAATGTTGCTATTTTGGGCAACAAACAATGGCCGGCACTGCTGGGCCTGTCACCCCCGTACCCTGTCACCAGCACATTGCTCGCATCAACACGTCATGTCACCCTCACCATGATCTTGGCGACTGGCTCCTTCTTGTTCCTCACGGGGCTGGTGAAGGGTGAGATGGACAGGCCGCCGGTCTTGCGCCCGATCCTCTCGGTCAGCTCCACAAAGCTCTCCTTGGCGGTGCCCATCTGTGTGAGGCTGCGGCAGAACAGGGGCACCAGCGGCAGCAGGTTCGCGGGAACACCGCCCATGTCCAGAGCGACCTGCACACCACGCGTGAGAGGGAGGGGGGAGGGCGCAGGTGTCAGGGGTAAGGGTAAGCGTGGGAGGCACTTGCTGGCTACTGTGCGCATGTGAGGATGCGGCAGAAAAGAGGCAGCAGTGACATCAACTGTGACCCATGAGCAGCAACCAGCACATGAACTTCTCCACACTCTCCCACACCCCTCCCATACCCCATTCACACACCTCCATGTACAGGATGTCGTTGGTAAACAGGTCGTGGGTCAGCAGCGTTGCGCCCTGCTCCTTTGTTATGTCAGTGGGCACCTTGGTGATGGACTTGGAAATGTCAGACAGCTTGAGGGTGGGCACGCACTTGAGGGACTCTGGGGTGTCGGGGGTCTCCTGCCGGGTCTTGAGCTCCTCAGTGTTGGAGATAATCTCGTGGACCTGTCAAGTATGCATGGGAAAGCATAAGAGGAGCGTTGGAGTAGGAATTTTGTTGCAGAAGGGTGTCGGGAATCTCCTGCCGGGTCTTGAGCTCCTCGCTGTTGGCAATGATGCAGTGGACCCATGAAGAGGAGATGAGGAAGCACAAAGGAATTGCAATGAACGGTTTACTCTGGTAACTTGCTGCAGAGGGGTGTTGGGGGTCTCCTGGCGGGTCTGTAGCTCCTCGGTGTCGGTAGCTATGTCATGGACCTGCAGATGGGGAAGGATTACTAGTGATTGGGCTTACTAGTGATTGGGCTTACTAGCGATTGTACAAACCAGTTGTATAGGCAGCTCTGAACACTGCCACCAGAACCGCCGCAGGCCTGTCTCCTTCTATCCTAGCCTCGCCCCTGCATCCTCTGCCGCTTCGAACAGCTCACCCGCTTCTCGTTCGCCACCTGCCTTCCCCTCCTCACTTCCCGCCCCAGCCCTCCTACCTGCTTCTCATCCAGGGTCTTGCGGAAGGCCTCGATGCGCGCCTTCTCCTCACCCTCCATGCGCTGGCCCAGCTCAGCATCAGGCAGCAGCACCACGGTGACCCTGCAAACAGGGATACACGGGACATGGCACAAAGGGTCAAACGCGTTGGAAGGAGTGTTGTGGCCCAGCTCAGCATCAGGCAGCAGCTCCGACGTGACCCTGTGCATACAGAGGTGTTAAGGAAAATGAGACACACAGGGTCATTCACAAAGGAAGGAGTGTTGGTGCGTGGCACAGTGGCTCAGCGCCAGGCAGCAGCATTGCAGTCACCTCAGGGAACCGGCACTTGTATCAGAGCACTGACACAAACGGCAGTTTCCGCACCACCCTGCACATTTACTCCAGCTAATTAAGTAACTCTCTAACAATCACCCGCTCTGCAACCCGCCCTGCGCAGCACCCGAACATGAAACGGCTGATTCCCTTGCCCACGCCTCCCCACAAACACAAACCAAGCCAAGCCCACTCGTTTGCACCTGTGCTGGTTGTTGAGGATGTACTTGTTGATGAGGGGGGTGAACACATCCTCACCAGAAGCCAGCTTGGCCTTGAAGCTGTTCAGGGCCTCCTCCCACTGCACAACAAGGACATGAACGGCCGTGGGTTAAACACATGTAAACAAACGGTTTTAAGCAGGCAAGGTCAAGTGAGTGTATGGCTGGGGATAGGAGACCTCCTCCTCTAACCACATTGCTTTGATGCCTTTCCACCTTGCCATCCACATGCTGGATCGCACTGAGCAGGTGCAAGGCCATGGCGTTGCGGGCCCTGCACCTCTTCAAAAGATCTGTCTCGCACCGCATGCTGCACAACATGGCGGATGGGAGCCAAATGCGTGCGGGCGGAAGAGCCAAGGGAACCAGGCAGGTGCATAGCTTGCACCCCAGTGTGGGTGCTGCAGGGCACTTTCAGCCCCGCCCTGGCTCACACTTTTCCACCCTCCACTTTCTCACACACTGCCCACCTGGATGGGCTGGAAGGGGTCGCGGTCGTAGATCCACGCGCCCACAGAGCGCAGCATCATGCTGAGGCCGCGGGGGAAGCTGCCGGTGTTGTTCTCGCGCAGGCTGAACTCAATGGTGTTGAGCGCAGCCTCGGTGGCGCTGGTGCTGAAGCCCTGCTTGGCCAGCTCCTGCAGCTTCGACAGCACCAACTCCTCAACCTGTGCGCAGCAGCAGTACACAAGAATGGGTATGTGGCATGCATAAAGGCACAGCAGCAGCCTGCCAGATAGCCCTGGCTTCGTCACTGGCTCTTGGCAAGCAGGTAAATGGCGGAAGGCAAGCCAGACATTATGGTGACCACCTTGTACATTGTAACCCTGGCCGCAATTGCACACTGTGTGAGCCCACATCCATACCTTGTCCACGTTGGCGGGGTCCACACCCTTCAGCCCCAGACCAAAGATGGGCTGCTTCAGCTCATCATCAATGCCGCCCCCGATGACGGCAGCGCCCAGCCCCGAGTCGTTCATGGCCTTGCGCAGGGGCGAGGCGTTGGTGCCCAGCATGAGGTAGTCCAGGAAGCCCAGGGCCAGCTCGGTCTCGACGTCCAGGTGCTCATCGGTCAGAACCCAGTTCACGCCAACGTACGCCTGGCGAGGGGGTGAAGGTGGGGAGGGGCAGGGTTGAGTGTTTTTGTTATGGTACGGTACAGCATCAAAGTGGCACAGTGCTTTATCGCACAATTGTGCCCAGTACGCATCTTCCACACCCTGGTTGCCCGGCCTCTGTAGCGGTACAAGTGTCCGGTGTCACGGTGTACTTACAAGTGTCCAACTATTTATTGAGAGTTCCCAGTGGCATGGGGCCGCACCGACCCCTCTGCCCTGCTCCCAGCCCACGCACCATTCCCATGCGCAACAGCCTCCCCTACCCCTTTCCCCCCACACCCCTCACACCTTCTGCTCGCCCTCCTCGGCGTCGCCAGCGGCGTAGTGCTGCGTCACGCGGCGGGGTGATTGCATCAGCTTCTGCGTGGCTACTGCGCTGCTCACGGCCTTGTTCTGGAACTCGGTCAGGTAGCGGTCCAGGATCTCCAGGCGCTTCACGGGCTCATCATCACCGTAGAACCAGAACCTAACGGCAGGTGGAGGGCAAGGGTGGTGGATTTGGCTCATCACCTTCATCGGCGCGATTGCCTATTACGTGTCCTTTGCGTCTGCGCCGCAGTCGCTACTGGCAGGTTTGTTAAGGCCATCTTGTGATCGACATGGGTTGTGTGGTTGGCAGGAAGCAGTCGCACGTATCCAGCGAGGGCTGGTCGCTGCCCCAACGCGCCCCCCTTGGGCCCTCGATCCGCTTTATCAACCTCACTTTGCATTGCTGGGGTGGTAGTATTTTGAGTGGAAGTCCTGGAACTCCTCAAACTTGAGGTCAGGGATCTGGGTGGGGTCGCCGCCGCTGTCGTGCCTGTAGGTGTTGTCGGGGAACAGAGACTGCAACAGAGGGGCGAGAGGGAGCAGAGACCATCAGCAAAGGCACCTGCATCACGGCCCTGCAGTAGATGCTGCGCAGAAGATTTCAGCATCCCACGTGTTCCCGAGTATGCCCGCCTCTTCTCGCAAGCACAAACTTTTCTGTGTCCAAGCTAAGCAGACAAGCCCCAGGAGCTGCACCTCCTGACTTGTCTAGCACCTCTCGTGTGCCCAACCCATGTCTCAGCAACCAACCAACTGCTCAACAGCACACCTCTGCTCTCACCTGCTGCACAGCCCTGTAGTAGACGCTGTCGGGGGAGCTGTACACGCCCTTCATCTCGTTGAACACCACGCCCTTGAACGTGATGTCCTCCTGCGCAGCACCAGGCGCACCATTAGACGGCGACCAGCACACATCACAACACAGACAAAAGCTTCACACTCCACTTGAAAACTGAAAGCAGCACTTCTTTGTCCACAAAGGCTTTGTGCAGCTCGCAACGCCTGCCCTCCTGCTCACCAGTGCCTTCCAACAACAGAATTTTACACAGCTGCCCTGTGTGCGCATCACTCACGTCGGGCTTGTCCAGCTCATAGTGCCAGCCCTCCTGCTCAAAGACCTTGGGGTCGGAGATGCAGCGAGGGTGGAACACGGCGTCCAGGTACACATCCACCAGGTTGTAGAAGTCCTGAGAGCGCGAATGAACAAGGGACCGGGAAGGGGGAGGATGATTGGAGAGAGGGGTGTAGGGAGGGATTTTCGAAAGAGGAGGGGAGTGGAATTGGGTTTTGGGTCACAAGCAAGAAAGCGCAAGGGGGGGCGAAAGTCCATCCAAGCCTCCATCAGGCGCACTCATGGTTCATGGCAGTGCATGATCCGGCTGACCAACTGATGCCATGAGTCCATGCAGACATGGCTATGCTACCAGCCCGCACACTTGCCTGGGCATTGGTGGACGCCACCGGGTAGCAGGTGCGGTCGGGGTAGGTGAAGGCGTTGAGGAAGGTGTTGAGGGAGCCCTTCATCAGCTCCACAAACGGCTCCTTGATGGGGTACCTGAGGCAGTCAGGGTACAGGTGGTGAGCAAAGATCAACAGGCGTCGTCTTACTGAGCGCACTGCTGCGCACGTTCTACAGTGCCACAAGAGGCTTATGTTTTCTGCCTCTCGCTTCTGCTGTGTGCCCCAAAACATCAGCTTGACAACCTCGTTTGTTTGCAACGGCCGCACAGCAGCGAGCATCTCTACAACTAACAAGGTAGCACTGGTTGGGTGAAAATTGACTTGCAGCCCTTTCACCCAGACAACTAATCCAGCGCCCCCATCTCACTTGCGGCTGCCGCACAGCACTGAGTGCTCCAAGATGTGAGGGATGCCGTAGCTGTTGTCAACAGGTGTGCGGAACACGACGCCAAACGTCTTGTTCTCATCGCTGTTGAGAACGCTGATCACCTCGGCGCCTGTGGCAGGTGTGCACAGGCAGTGGCGAAAAGGGATGGGAACAGCGACACAGCCCTGCACCTATCCCTGAGCTGACCACACACTGCGATTCGCCTCTGTGACCAGCTCCGATGTCAAGATGTTTGCCCAGCACCCATGATGGGCCCTCTGCCCACTGCTCACCCCAGCCCCCTCCCACACATGCATTCCCCTCTCACCAGTCTTCTCGTGCTTGTACAGCAGGAGTGTGGAGTCGTACTCCTTGACAAACTGCTCGCGCGTCAGCTTGAAGCCGTGTGCCTCCTTGACCACAGCGGCCTTGGGGGGGGCGGCGGCTGCCACGGCGTACACACGCAGACCCTGGGTTGGCCTAGCAAGACCTAAGGGAACACAGCAAGGGAGATGAGGCAGGTTGTCAGTGCGTCGATGTGCACGTATTGTGAGAAGATCCAGGGTCAAGGCTGGTATGATCAGGGCAGAGCAGGGCGTGAGGGCAGCGTCTAGGTGTGCGCTAGGCTGCCAGTGGGCCTGCAGGCACAGACCGGCGCCGCCGTTCCTCATGCTGTGCAAGCTGACAGGCAGGGCATGATACAGAGCAGGGAAATGCATGTGCAGACGCAGGCAGCATGCATGCCACATGCCCGCCACACACTCTCACCGGGCATTGTCCTCAGGCCTGCGCTTGCGAGGCTGGGCAGCAGTGACTGCGCCAGCGGGCTGCAGCTGCGCCATGATACGCTCTGAAAAGCAGCACGGCAGGCATCGTCAGGCATGGTCAGGGAGAAGGTGGGTGGTGCATGTGGGTCACTCAGGGCTGAGATGCATCCGCACCCACACACTCCCACTGAACCAGGCGCCGGGGATCACCAGATCGCTGCTGTGTGCTCACCCTGACAGGCGCTGAGCTACGCAGCACGCATGAGGGCTCAGCCTGCCTGGCGATGCCAGAGGTGCCCACACGACGCAGCATGGGCATGAGATGGCGGGCCAGCGAAACGCGAGCCAGGTGAGTGAGAGGCAGGGTGAATGCCGGTAGTTACAGGTCCAACGTAAGTACTCTGTTGCCCGCGAGAGGCTCAGAAAGCTCGAACCTGAGAGTGTGGGCCCACACCAGCAAGTTCGGAGTGCTGAGTCGAGCTTTTTGCTGACCGGGCTTCGCTATGGTTAGGGTTTATGTATCGGAGGGCTTGTCACCCTACGTGCAACAGTGCAGAGCTACAAACATAGCCTGCTCTGACCACAGACCTGTCACCCTTTGTCTCAGCCCGGCGGTTGCAGAAACCACCGGCAA
>JAWZTI010000490.1:0-15916 GCA_039880955.1 Chlamydomonas urium
CCCCCCTCTCCCCCACCCTGCCTTGGTTAGTTTCTATCATGGCTTTGGTTAGTTTCTATCTTACCCACCCTTGCTTATTTTTAATTAAAAAATGATAATGCTTTATAAATCCTAGGAAAACCCGTGACTAAACTCTCGCGTCAGCTCCGCGTCAGCTCCGCGTATATCCGCGTCAGCTCCGCGTCAACACCATATACTTGTATTAAATTACTTACGCAGAGCTGATGCGTAATCCTAAAAACACAAGTATATAGTGTTGTCAATGGGTTTCATAAGTTATATAATTTCCTATATTGTTGGTAATTTGTTTTCATAAGTTATATAATTTCCTATATTGTTGGTAATTTGTTTCGCAATTGACATAAGTTTTCGCAATCGACATAAGTTTTCGCAATTGACATAAGTTATTTGTTTTCGTAAGATGGTTTCATAAGTTATATAATTTCCTAAGATTCTTAATTTAATAAGAATATTAATCTTAATTTCATAAGATTTTTAGTTTTTATAGATTTTTAGATTATATATATATTATAGATTTTTAGGTTTAAAAAGATCAATGATGGAATAGAAATCGAAAGGAGGGGGTTGTCCCTTCCCTTCTATACTTTTTCATTAAGGTGAAATTTTTAAAAGTTTGGTTTTTAAGATTTTTAGTTTTTTAGTTTTTAAAGGGTAAAGGATGAAATAGAATTCGAAAGGAGGGGGTTCACCCTCCGCTTCTATACTTTTTCATTAAGGTGAAAAAATTTAAAAGTTTGGAATTTTAAAATGCATTCGTAAAAGTATTGGATTCCAAATCGAAAGGAGGGGGTTGTCCCTTCCCTTCTATACTTTTTCATTAAGGTGAAAAAATTTAAAAGTTTGGATTTTGCCATCTATCATTTGCCATCTATTAATTCTCACCTATTATTCTCTATCTATTATTTTCCATGATGCTTAAACAACTAGAATCTTTATTAAATAAGAATATAAAGCCTATGTCAATGATGCCAATGATATCAATGATGCCAACGATGTCAATGATGGCAACGATGTTAATTATGAAAAAGAAATCGAAAGGAGGGGGTTGGCCCTCCGCTTCTATACTTTTTCATTAAGGTGAAATTTTTAAAAGTTTGGAATTTTCGTTTTAAAAGGGTGAACGATGGAATAGAAATTGAAAGGAGGGGGTTGTCCCTTCCCTTCTATACTTTTTCATTAAGGTGAAATTTTTAAAAGTTTGGAATTTTTTTTAGAATTTCGAAAAGTTTGGAATTTTCGTTTTAAAAAACTAGAAAGAATGAATTAAATAACAAAAACATCAAAACAAGCATTTATGGCAAAAATAGCAAGTGTAAGTGGTAAATAAGCTTTCCAACCTAAACGCATAAATTGGTCATAACGATAGCGTGGTAAGGTTCCTCGAGTCCAAACAAAAGCAAAAAATATAGCTGTTATTTTTAAAGCAGAAAACCCACCTAAAAAGTAAATGGAGGCTAAAGCACTCATGACCGCCATATTGGCATATTCAGCTATAAAAAATAAGGCAAAACCTAAGGATGAAAATTCAACATTGTAACCAGCAACTAATTCAGCCTCAGCCTCTGGTAAATCAAAAGGTATACGTTTTGTTTCAGCTAATATACAAATCAAAAAAATATGACATAAAGGTAATAAAGCAAATTGAATGGTAGATGGAGCATCATAAAATGATAAACATTTCATTCCAGTACTGTCGGTTAAAAATAAACCAATAGATAATAAAGCAGCTCCTAAACTTAATTCATATGAAACCATTAGAGCAACAGAACGCAAACATCCTAAAAAAGCATATTTGCTGTTACTAGCCCAACCAGCAAGTAATACACCATAAACAGCTAAAGAACTTAAAGCCATTAAAACCAGTCCTTGAAATGAAGCATCTGATATAAAAATTCCACACCAGGAAATTTGGCTTAATATAAAACTAATCATTGGAGCAGCACTAAAAGCACCATAAGAACTTAATGAAGGTAAAATGGGTTCTTTAACTCCTAATTTTAAACCGTCCCAAAAAGGTTGTAAAACACCACCAATTCCACTTACATGAGGACCAAATCGACGTTGCATACTTGCCATTATTTGACGTTCAGCTAAGGTAAAAAAAGCTACGGATAATAATACAGGGACTGTAATTGTTAAAACGGATAAAATAATCATTCTTAGTTTTCACTGGGCTAACAAGATTCGAACTTGTGATATTGGGACCAAAACCCAGTGCCTTACCTCTTGGCTATAGCCCAATAGCAACCGAAATTAAACCCTTTTTAAAAAAGAAATTCTATTTTTAGGACAAAACCATTTATTCAACAGAATATTAATTCATCCTTGTAAATTATAGCAATACATTCTAAAGTTACATAAAATAGACCATTTCTATTATAAAACAATATTCAAGATATTAGTATCTTAGTATTTTAATATCTTAGTATATTCAAACAGAAAGAACAAGAATCGAACTTGCAACCTTAGGATTTGGAATCCTATGCTNTACGTGGATAATTAGCAGTTTTTGTGTCATGTTCAGGAACAAAGTTTATTGGACCTGCTAACATTAAAATCGATAAAAATGATATTAAAGCACCAAAACTGGCAATAGCATTCCATCCATAAAAACCATCCGCATAATCAAACATACGACGAGGCATACCACCCAAACCTAACATATGCATAGGGAAGAAAGTTAAATTAACACCAATAAATAAAGTCCAAAATTGAACTTGACCACGACTTTCAATGTAACTTAATCCAGTCATTAAACCAAACCAAAAATAAATCCCTGCAAATATTCCAAAAGATGCTCCCATACTTAATACATAATGAAAATGACCTACTACATAATAAGTATCATGAACTAACATGTCAATTCCAGCATTAGCTAATACAACCCCAGTAACACCTCCAATAGTAAATAAACAAATGAAACCAACAGCAAACCACATAGGTGTAGTCATCCATACACTACCTCCATAAATAGTGGCTAACCAACTGAAAATTTTCATGCCAGTAGGTACTGCAATAATCATAGTAGCTGATGTAAAATAGGCTATTGTATCTAAATCTAAACCAACTGTAAACATATGATGAGCCCATACAATAAACCCTAAAATGCTAATGGCACCCATAGCACAAATCATTCCCATGTTGCCAAAAATAGGTTTTTGACTGAAAAAACTAATAACATGGCTAACAATCCCAAATGCTGGTAATACTAAAATATAAACTTCAGGGTGTCCAAAGAACCAAAAAAGATGTTGATACAAAATTAAATCACCACTTTCACAAAAATATGCAGTATTTAAATTACGATCGGTTAATAACATAACTAAAGCAGCAGCTAATACAGGAACGGATAATATTACTAAAATGGCAGTAAAAGCTATAGACCATACAAATAAAGGCATTTGTGAGAATTTCATCCCAACAGCACGCATTCCTGCAATAGTTACTAATATATTTATACTTCCTAATATTGAACTTAAACCATTTAAGTGTAAACTTAATATTGCTAAATCAACTGAAGCTCCTGTTGATTGAATACTTAATGGAGGATAAGCTGTCCATCCAGTACCAGCCCCTTGTTCAACCATAGTAGATAATAATAATAAACCTAAAGCAGATGGATTTAACCAAAAACTAATATTATTTAAACGAGGAAAAGCCATATCAGGGGCTCCTATCAAAATAGGAACTAACCAGTTACCAAAACCGCCAAATAATGCTGGCATTACCATGAATAATAACATAATAATACCATGTCCAGTAATAATAACATTATATAATTGACCATTTCCATTTAATAATCCTTCTCCAGGTAATCCTAATTCTAAACGAATAAACATAGATAATGTTGTTCCTATCATACCTGCAAATAAAGCTAATAATAAATATAAAATTCCAATATCTTTATGATTAGTTGAATATAACCAACGAATTGCCATGTGTTTAAAATATCTCATATCTTTATGATTGGTTGAATAGAACCAACGAATTGCTATGTGTTTAAAATATCTCAGGACCAGGTTCCCCTAGTCCTACCTTGTTACGACTTAAGGCCTATCAAATGTAAAACGTTATTTTAAATGTTTCTAAACTAGAATATTTAAATTTGACGTCTTAAATTCTATAAGCCCTTGACGGGCAGTGAGTACGAGATCAACTAAATTCATTAATCATTTAATGATTTCATCATTAAATCATTTCATCATTAAATCATTTCATCATTTAATGATTTCATCATTAAATCATTTCATCATTTAATGATTTCATCATTAAATCATTTCATCATTTAATGATTTCATCATTAAATCATTTCATCATTAAATCATTTCAAAATTAATAGAAACTTCACCGAAACTTGTCTGATTTTCGATTACTCGCGATTCCTTCTTAATAAACCCAATTTCAGGGCTTTAATCCGAACTACGAATGAGTTTTTTACTTTATATCATCCATTGTAGCAAACGTGTAGCCCACTTTATAAAGACCATGAGGACTTGTGCAGCTTTTTTGTTTATACTTTATTTATGATTTATATATAAAACAGCTAGTCAGCCATGCAATGCTTTTTTTAATTTTTTTTAATAAATTCCCACCTATTCATTGAAGATCTATTGCATTTTACATTGTAACACCATGTGAAGGTGCACAGGGTCTCTTCGTCCAGTGCTTAAAAACCCGCATCTGCACGGGTAATTCAAATTCACAGAATCTATATATGGGACAGCATAGCCATCGTTACACCCTTCATGCAGGACGCCAATTAAACGTCAAGGAATTTTGCTACCTTTGAACCGTTAGAGTTACGGCTGCCGTTTGCCTATAGCCTTTGGGCAGGTGTCAGACTATATACTTGGTTTTTCTTTGCATAGTCATGTGTTTTTGGGAAACAGTCGCAGCTATCTTTTATATTATTCCCTTAAAAAAGGGATTTTATTAAACCTAAGTCTATAAAACATTTTGCCGAGTTCCCTATATATAGTTAATTCTACGCCTAACAATATCTTTGTTGTCCACCTGCGTTGGTTTGTGGTACGGTTCTTTTTGGTATCTCAGGACTCGAACCTGCTTACCAGGGGGCATGAACCCCTTACCTCTACCCTTTGGTATCATACCAATTTCTTTTTAATATTGGTGATACAAGACTTGAACTCGTAACCATAGGTTTATGAGACCTATGCTCTAACCATTGAGCTAATCACCAACCTTATAAAAAATCTAAAAAAGTTTATAATTGATGTGAAAACAACTCACGGTTCTTTCTTTTTTTATAAAAAGGGGTTCGATTTGTTTAGTAATGTTATCATAACTTTTATTAATGTTTATTAAGTGACTGACCCATGATGCAAAAGGTACATAATTTTTATTATTGAATTAGCTAAGTTATAATTTCATTGTTTCCATCATTGTACTCATTAAAATATCAAAACTTTAATGAATTCACTATCAGTTACCTTAAATTTCTTTTTAATTTTCTTTTTAAAAAACTCGCATATTACGCACCCGTACGTTACTCTATATCACTCGCATGTATTAACCTTAATAAAAGCATTTTTGCAGAGCCAGCATCAAACTCATTATAAATTGATTTTTAATTTTTTAGAATTTAACTAATATATAACCGATTCACTGATAAAACCCTTGGACATTCGGCGGTTTAAAAAACTAAAAGTTACTAATGTCAGCAGTCTCAATTCTATTTATTATTTCCATTAAATATTGAACCATATTCAATTTATTAATAATCTTTTATTTTAAAAGGATTTTAATCATAGAACGCCTAGCTACCAAAAGAAAGATTTTAAATTTTCATTTTAGTATATTAAGCTAATACTAAAGCCGTTTCTAACCAACCTAAAAAAGGTAATATAATTAATAAATAAACAAATAATACAACAGTACAAATTTGTCCTAATAAAACCGTAGCTGGCATAATTTCTTGTGCACCTACCCAAGTTAATAAAAATAAATCCGCTACTAATATCCAAAATAAACGTTCATATATTATACGAAATCGTGGAGATCCTATTTGAACTACACTTATAAAAGGTAATGCTATTAAACAAGCAAATACTAACAATACTCCTACAAATCCCATAGCTTTATTAGGAATACTACGTAAAATAGCATAAACCCATAAAAAATACCATTCAGGGACAATATGTTGTGGAGTTGAATATGGATTTGCAGGAATTAAATTGTCAGGATGACCTAACCATTCTGGATAAAAAAAGACTAAAATTGCAAATACCAATATAAAGAATAATAATGCTAATAAATCTTTACTTAAAAAATAAATTCCAAAATGAATGGTACTACTTTGTGTATTTATACCTAATGGATTTGTACTTCCATATTGATGTAATGCTGCTATATGAAAAATGCTTAAAGCAGCTAACACAAAAGGGAATGTATAATGCAAACTATAAAAACGATTTAATGTTGGATGATCAATGCTAAATCCTCCCCATAACCAAAAAACTATTTGTTTTCCTACAATGGGAACGGTTGTTACTAAACTTGTAATTACAGTAGCTCCCCAAAAACTCATTTGGCCCCAAGGAAGCACATAACCAATAAAGGCTGTAATTACCATTAATAATAAAATAACAACACCAGAAATCCATACTATTTCTCGAGGTTGATTCCCACTACTATAATATAATCCACGCAACACGTGCAAATAAACTACTGTAAAAAATAAACTTGCACCATTTGCATGTGCATAACGTAATATTACTCCTGAAGGCACATCTACCATTAAATGTTGAACACTTGAAAAAGCATGATCAACATGACCAACATAATGCATTGCTAACAATATACCTGTTACTATTTGACTTGCCAATACTAATCCTGATAATGAACCCCAACTCCAATTCCAATTAAGATTCATAGGTGTAGGATAAACACCAATATGATGATTTAATAAATTTAAGACTTGAATTTTATTATGTAAACGCATTTTTTAGTTTTTTGGTTCCTTTTTTATAGCACAAAAGGCTTAATATAAAATAATGGTGCAAACATTAAGAATATCACACAAAAAGAGCTCATTTTTACATTTAAATCTATTATTTGTGTATTATAAGTTCGACTTACTACTGACATATTATAAGGATTTCCTACACTACCATCAACTCCTACTGGATATATTATATTATTATGATTCACTTGATTACTCATTGTAAATAAACGAAAAACTCGTAAATAATACACTAAAGACAATCCTGTACAAAATAAAGAAATTAATAAAAGACCTAAATAAGGACCAGCCATTGAACCTATTGCTACACTATTAAATATCCAAGCTTTTCCAAAAAAACCTGCTAATGGTGGCAATCCTGCTAAACTTATAGCTATTATTGAAAACATTCGATGATCTGTTATATTCCAAAGTAATATCATGGTTATTATATAAATACTTAAATGTTGAAACATTGAATGAAACCCTGCAGTTTCTATTGCCATTAACATTAATCCTATTTCATTGATTGTACTATAAGCAAATAAAGCTCGTAAAGTTGGTTGATTATAAGCACCAAAACAACCAATAATCATAGATAATGCTACAAATAAAAATAAGGTAAAATCGGTCCATACAGAATGCCAAGTAGATATCCAAAATCCAAATAAACTTAATTTGGGGGCTGTAGACAAATACATTAATAATTGGCGTTTTACTCCACTATAAATATCTACCATCCATATATGTAATGGAGCACCTCCTAATTTAAACATAAGTGCTATTAATATCATCATTTGAGGAATAATATCAAATAATGTAGTCCCTTCAAAAGACATTGAATTTAAAGGACCCCAACTTAAAGTTGTAATTCCAGTTCGTAAATACAAAATGGAAAACCAAAATAATAAAACTCCAGATGAAAACGCACTTAATAACAAATATTTTATTGATGCTTCAACTCCTACCAATGGACGACTCCCACGAGACGTACTATATTTTAATACACGTGGTTGTAATCCACATAACACCAAAAAACAAAAATTTTGTGCTTCTAAACATATATAAAAGGTTACTAAATCACAACTATGCAACATTAATAATTGACCAATAAATGCTAACAATAATAACAAAACTGATTCAAAACTTTTAAAAGATTGCATTATAATAACTGTTAATATTATTAATAATACATCAATTCCATGAAATTGAAAAGCAAATGTAGATATACTCTTTTCAAAAAAGGAGATATTTAATTCATTCATTTCTATAGGATAATCTACTATATAACCAAGTAATAACATCATAGGCCATATTTTAGCAAAAAAATAGACATCTTTTAAATATAAATTCACCCTTTTTATTGGATCATTTTTATTACTAATTTCATAAGAACCATCTATTGACATACTAAACAAACCATATAATATTATTAATATTAAACCAATACAAAAAGATAACTCTATCATTGAACTCCATAAATGCATGCTTAATTTTATAAATTTGTTTCTAAAAAAGGTCAAAACTCTTTTATAATCTTCTTTTTTGATCCATTAAGCCATTGGTTTTACACCCAACCAAACAATTCCTATCATTAAGGTCATTACCATAACATACTCTAATCGACTTAAAGGGGCTGTATATTGATTATTTACTATAATACCATCTTTTGTGACTTTAAATCCTTTTGACAAGGCAAAAGGCATTCCATGTATGATACGATTAAAGGCCCAAAAAGAGGCAACGGTTCCTAAAACTTGACAAATACAAAAGACATAAGCATACAATGAATGAATACTAAATATATTTGTTAAACATAAAAACTCAGCTATAAAATTTGGAAATAAAGGAAAACTTAAATTTGCTAATGTACACATAAAAAACAATATACTAAATAAAGGCATGTGTGCCCCTAATCCTGTAAAATACAATACAAATTTGGTATGAAAACGATCATATAACAAACCAACTAATAAAAATAAACATGGAGAGACTAACCCATGTGCTACCATCATAAAAGTGGCATTATAAGCAGAATATTCACTCATTGTAAAAATTGTTAATGTAATCATTGCCATATGCCCAATGGATGAATAAGCTACTATTTTTTTTAAATCGATTTGACGAATGGTACTTAACGTTGAAAATAAGAAAGAAGCCAAACACATACAACAAACTAATGGAAAAATAGAAGCTGTAAATGTGGGCAATATTGGAATCATAAAACGAATAAATCCAATTCCCCCTAATTTTAATAAGACACCTGCCAATAAAACACTACCGGCTGTAGGTGCTGCTACGTGTGCTTCTGGTAACCATAAATGAACTGGCATTAACGGGATTTTAACTGCAAATACCAAAAATAACCCCCAACCTAACACCATTTGACGTTTTGGTAATAATAACCAATCTCCTTCTGAAGGACTTCCAAAATTACACAATAAATAGATCAATGAAGTGGATCCTCCTAAAGCATACAACACAAATATGATTGGTAACATTATTAATGATCCTGCCATTGTATACAATACTATTTTATAAGCCGCTTCTATATTTCCATAAGGGGTACGACCTATCAAAAGAAATAACAATATTAAAGAAGCTTCAAATAATATATAAAACCCTAATAAATCTAAAACATTTAATGCTCCATAAATTACTATTTCTAATAATAAAAAAGTAATATAACCTTTAAATGTTCGCATTAACATTATACATATTGGAAATAATGCTGTTGTTAATACCGTCAAACTTAATGATACACTATCAATACCAAAACTTATATGAAAACGCTCTAATGTCACTACCATTTGTAAACTATGACCAACCGCATCAAAAGTTAACCATAAATACAAAGACCAAATTAAAGGTACCATGGTTACAAATAAACAATAACTTTTAGTTATTGAATAATAACCTTGTTCATTCATTAAATATTCCTTATAAGATTCTTTATTAGTGATGCCATTAGGGATTAAAAAGGCCAATAAAGTTAAAACAATTAAAACTACTAATAGAGATACTACTGTATTATTAGGTTCAAATAAAAACATTAACATTTTTAATTTTAAGGGAATTAGCTTGTTCGCTTTTATTAAACTAGATAGCTAATTATTTATTTAATAATTCAAAATTTTGTTAAAATCATTTTTAGAAACTAACTAAACTGGATTTTTTAAAAAAAAGTGGTAAGGTTTTGCGGGGATTGTCGCATTAAACCGCATGCTCCACCGCATTTATTGATCTCCGTCTAAGGCTTTGACTTATAGCGTTGCCGCCGTGTCATCAGGTGACCTATTTTTTAAAAAGGCAATTGACGGTCCGAACTACACGGGTATCTAATCCGTTTTGATCCTCGGACTTCCGTGTTTCAGCTTTTATTAAAACAAAGAGAATGCCTTCGCTTTTGGCGTTCCTTATCCATATTCACTCATTTAACTAATCCATGGAAAATTCCTTCTCCTTTCCTTTTTTATCTTTTTTGCTTTCACACGCTATAAACCCAATCATTTAGCAATATGCTTGCCCCATCTGTATTACCGCGGCTGCTGGCACAGAATTGGCCGGGACTATTTATTAAGTCTAGATCATATTGTTTTTACATTGTCCAAAATTCACTACTGCTGACAAGAATCTCTTGTATGGCCCTTTTTTCAGTGCCATTGTGATCTATTATCTTTCAATTCGATTATGTTTTAGACATGGAAAGCTTTTTACACTTTCAACTATTCCATCTATCTAATCCAATGCGAGTCCCCAATAACTCTTTCTTTTTTAAGGAACTATTGGTCTTCTTAGTTTTTTTAGATGTTTCTTTTTCATAAATTTACTTTATAATTTACAAACACATTAATGATATCATTAATTAAATACGTTTTATATCTAAATTTACAAACTTAGCTTCTTTGCTATGCTTTTTTATTAAAACAACAAATTCACCAGAGGTTTGGAAGATACTGGTCCTTTCGTACTTATTCTTCTTTATATATAACGTTTTTTTTAAACACGGATAGAAACCGAACTGTCTCACGACGTTCTGAACTCAGATCACGTACCGCTTTAATGGGCGAACAGCCCAACCCTTAAAACCTTGTTCAGCTTTAGGACGCGATGATCCAACATCGAGGTGCCGAACACGCACGTTGATATGAACTCTAAGTGCGTACTAGCCTGTTATCCCTGGCGTACCTTTTATCCGTTGATCACTTTAATACTTTTAAAATGGGTCATTACTACCTGCTTTATCTATTTATTTATTAGATTATTACATCGGTTTGGTTTGTGGACCTCACAGTCAAGCTTTGTTATTTAGTTCAAATGATTCAAAGCCTTTGTATGCTCGCGTTACTTTTTAACGAACCTCCGCCCCAGAAAAACATATGATTACAACTTTCTTTTTTATATCATAATTATAGATTCACTAGTGGTATTTTATTCGAAATTCTATTCTTAAAAAACTATCTTTTATTTAATTACACTAAACTAAACTTAACTTAACTTAACTACACTACACTACACTACACTACACTAAACTTAACTTAACTAAACTTGTTATTTTAAACTTGTTTTTATTCCTTATTTTATTTGGTATGTGCTAATACTAATGCTCCAAATAAAGCAACCGTTAATACCAAACTATTTAATATTAACACATCTGCATAACGAATATAAAAAGCATGGCCTACATAAGTCAATGACTCTAAGGTTGGGATAAAACCAGCAACCGTCATGATTGGACTTTTAGTTTCAATGATCCCTGTTACATAATTTGTAAATTCTCCAAATACTCCTTTTGTCACACCTAATATTCCAAATAAAGCTAATGAACTCCATCCTCGATGATAAGCTCGCAATTCTGCAGATGGGATTTCTAATAACATTATTACAAACAAAAATAAAACAGCTAAAGCGCCTACATATACTAACATATTTACTAATGCTAAAAATTCAAATCCTAACATTAATAATACTACAGATGCATTTATAAATAACATCACTGCAAACATTAATGCCATAAAAGGACTACGTGTCCAACTTACACTAATGGATAATAAAGCACAATGAAATATACATGATATCAAAAAAATAGTCATTTTGAATTTTTTAAAAAGAAACGTTCTCTCAATTCAAAAGATTTATTTCTTTTTAAGGTACATACAACTCCTTTATATAGCTATTCGCAATTTTCTTTTTCACTTTAGGGACTTTAACTACACCTCAGGACTTTTTTCCTTTCGACATACAACCTTCCCGCTACATGTCTGACTTATAATACTAAATCAATTCATATTTGCCTTTAAACTAACATTTATTGTTTTAAATTACAACCTTACCCAAATAGGTTTCGCTAGGAACCAGCTATCACTGAACTTGATTGGCCTTTCACCCCTTGTTAAAAGTCTTCTGAGTCTTTTGCAACAGACACCAGTTTAGTCATGTCATATACATACTTACTTTTAACCATCTCGTCTCAGTTTCGGGTCTAATAAACATTGCTTATTTTTCTTTTACTTCTTTTTTTGATCTTTCTTTAGATGAGTTTCAGTTTATTTATATTCCCGGACATCTGTCAATTTATAATACTAATCATGTGAGCTGCTACGCTTTCATTATAGAATGACTGCTTCCAAGCCAATCTTCATGGGTTCTATGTATCATAATTCGCTTTTTAGTTTTAACTTATTTGACTTTTGGGTTCTTAACCTCTTTTTTAAAAAAAAAACAAATAAATAAATAAATAAATAAATAAATAAATAAATAAATAAATAGATATTATTTGCTTACTTTCGTTGATATTGGCATTGAAGGCACCATAAATAATCCTTTATCACCTGCTGACCAAGATATGCGGCCCCAATCCAATACCATATTTACCAAAGTACGTGCATATAATTGATCAAATCCCCAACGTGTTGCTGAAAAACGGATTATGTAAAGTTCTTTACTACTTCCTGGAAATAATGCTGTCGCTGATAAAATTCCGGCTATTACTAAACCAAAAGGTAAGGTTTTTACTCCCCATGGTATAAAAAACAATATTCCTGATATTAATGAGGTTCCTACCCAAATCTTTAATATCACATCTAATATCAATAAAGTCATTGCCATTATCAACAATGGATCTGTTTTTACTTTAGTGTCATGCTGTTCAACTAAGGGACCTGAAAAATCATATAAAAAAGACTGTATAAATAACTTAGCTGTATAACATGAGGTTATTAATGCCGCTATATACAATAATGTATGTGCGTAATAAGTAACTGCTGGGGTTCCTCCATTAAAGGTAGAATAGGATAAATTCATGATAGCTTCTTTGGAATAGAATCCTGATGTTTCTGGAAAACCTACTAAACACAAACAACCTACTAACAACGTTAAAAAACAAAAAATTGAACTGTGAGTTACGGATAATCCTCCATAACGTGCCATATGTTGATTTCCACTTGTTGTCATTATAACTACTCCTGCTGCTAAAAATAAGGCTGCTTTAAAACTTGCATGTGTCATCAAATGAGTCATACTTGCTTCTGCTCCATATTCTCCTAATCCTACACTTACCATCATATACCCTAATTGACTACAAGTACTAAACGCAATTACACGTTTTAAATCCGCTTGAAAAAATCCAAAGATTCCCGCCATAAATGCCGTCAAACTTCCTATTAATATCACCAAATCCGATCCTGCCATAAATGGGCCTAAACGCACCATTAAATAGATTCCTGCTGTTACCAAGGTAGCTGCATGGATTAATGCTGACACTGGGGTTGGTCCTTCCATTGCATCTGCTAACCATACATGAAACAATATCTGGGCACTTTTACCCATTGCTCCTATTAATACACTTATTACTATAAACATACTAATATTTGTTGTTTCATTTAATAATACTAAATCATATTCTAAACTTCCCCCATAATACCATATCCACAACACTCCCCAAAGCAACATTCCATCACTTACTCGATTTACTAATATCGCTTTTTGCGCACTTTTTACCCCTGCTAATCGATGGGAATAATATCCTATTAATAAATAAGAACAAACTCCTATACCTTCCCATCCTACTAACATTACTAACAAATTATCTCCACAAACATATACTAACATAAAAAACGTAAATAATGATAGATATGACATAAATAATGTCAGATGTGGATCACTTCGCATATATACTACCGCATATATATGCACTGCTAAACTTACACTCGTCACTGTAAACAACATATGGGCCGTTAATAAATCATAATAAAACACCCATGATACCGTTACTGTTCCTACTTCTATCCAGACTCCAAATAAATCCAACCAGACAGGTGAAGACCCTATATACAAATCCATCCATATTATTGCACTGCTTAGAAATGCTATTCCTAGACTTATTATACTAAATACGGCTACTCCACGATGCCCTAAATTTCTAGACGTCATTGGTAAGGCTCCTGCTATTATACTACTCATCAAGGTAGACAACAATGGAATTAAATACATTCTTATTTCTTAGAGACTTTACTCTCTTTCTTTGTTCTCTCTTTTTACTTATCCACTTACCTCCTATATTTCTTGCTTCTTCTTTTAATGGACTTTACATAGATTCATCTTCTATAGATCACTTGTATTAATTGAAGTTCATAAATGGATACATCTATACATAAATACATGGATACATTATCTATGGATCACTTATATGGATACATTATCTATAAATAGCTTTTATGCATAGAAGTACATAGATGGATTCATCTATACATGGATACATTATCTAAGGGTTGTATCTATTTATTTAACGGTAGAATTTATGGATAGTCTACATTTATATATGGAATGTATATATTCATGTATTAAACTTATCTATGTATGGTATACGTTATTACATGAATTCATGTAATAACGTATATCTTATCTATGAGTAGCATATTAGTATATAAATGGATACATCTATGAATGGATACAATTCTATGAGTAGCATATTAGTATATAAATGGATACATCTATGAATGGATACAATAGATGATGCATCTATTAAGGTCTATCATATCTATAAATGGTATACGTTGTTACATGGATCCATGTAACAACGTATATCGTATCTATGTATACGTTATTACATGCATCCATGTAATAACGTATATTTTATCTATGTATAGTATATAAGTAAATAAAGTATACATTATCTAATGATAGTATTAACGATAGTATAGATGTCTAATCAACTAAGGATAGTAGTCTTGAAGGGGGCGATCCCCACACCCGTTCTCCCCCTAACCCCCTCTTCCCCACCCTGCCTTGGTTGATTTCTATCATATAACCATTATCTATCTTATTAACGTGGTCTACCTTATTAACTGTATTTATGGATACCATACGAATAGTATCTATGTATAACATATTAACATTAGCTATGTATAACATATTAACATTAGCTATGTATAACATATTAACATTAGTTATGTATTAACATATTAACATTAGCTATGTATTAACATAGGAATAGTATCTATGTATAACATAATAACATTAGTTATGTATAACATAGATGTATACATCTATAAATGTATGCCTTATCTAATGATTGTATTATTGATAGTATACTTGAAGGGGGCGATCCCCACACCCGTTCTCCCCCTAACCCCCTCTTCCCCACCCTGCCTTGGTGGATATCTATCATATAATCATTATCTATGGATAACATAGATGTATACCTTATTTAATGAATACATATATGTATACATCATCTAATGATAACATAGATGTATACCTTATTTAATGAATACATATATGTATACATCATCTAATGATAACATAATGGAGGGGGGGGGGGGGGGGGGGGGGGGGGGGGGGGGGGGGGGGGGGGGGGGGGGGGGGGGGGGGGGGGGGGGGGGGGGGGGGGGGGGGGGGGGGGGGGGGGGGGGGGGGGGGGGGGGGGGGGGGGGG
>JAWZTI010000491.1:15356-27319 GCA_039880955.1 Chlamydomonas urium
GGAGTGCTGCTGCAGCGTGACCCTGTTGACCCTGACAGCGTGCGCAGCGTGGAGGTGCCGCTGCAGGTGCCAGCTGGCAGGAGCCTTTGGGGAACAGCTCAGCAACAGCAGCAGCAGCAGCAGCAGCAGCAGCAGCAGCAGCAGCAGCAGCAGCAGCAGCACTATATGTCTGGCAGCGGCAGCGGCTCATTCGGCATCCCTCAGGCAGCTTGCTACAGCATGGCCGCCTGCGCCCCTCCAAGTGGCGCCACAGCTCAAGTGTGTTTCAAAGGGCTAGCAAGTGCTGGATGAAGAAGAGCATCGGTCTGGTGTCCACCATCACCAGCGGCTTTGCCAAGCTTGCGGATGCCGCCTTCGGGAGCAAGGACAACAGTTTGGCGGTCGGATGCTCTGCACTTCCCCCGCCCCCTGCCCCTGCCATGGCGGCTGCGTGCGAGGCACTGCCTTCCTTTGGCCCTCCTGAGCCAATGCCACAGAAGTGCATGGCAGAGTCCGCTGCTTGTGCATCTGACAGGCTGGCGCTGAGTGACTGCAGCTCTGGTGGCACTGCTCAGATGGAGTGCGAGGAGGCTGTTGCTTCGCCTGCAGCTCGTCGCCAGGAGATCTCCTAGAGGGCTCCCATAAGCGGCCATGGGGCAGCCTTGATACACGTCCAGGCACCTCACGAAGTGCTGTCCCTGCTCAACCTCAAGAGGACGGCACAGGGCAACGTGATCTGCTGTCCCGAGGTGCTGCAGGCCCTTGCAGGCCAGGCGTTCCAGCAACAGGGCACCACCACTCCCAGCCTGCCTTACCTGGCCTCAGGGTTGTTGACCTCCCCTTCCCGCCCCCCTGCACTGAGCTATGATGATGCCTGGGTGACCCTGCTGGCCCTTGCGTACCTGCGCAAGTACCTGGCCTCTGAGCAGAGCGTGTGGAGCGGTCTGGAGGCCAAGGCCCTGGAGTGGCTGTCAGGGGTGTGGCCCGCGGAGGTGGGCAGGAGTGTGGGCTCATTGGTGCTGGCGGCCATCAAGTTGCTGTAACTTTTTCACAGAATCTAAACAGCCGAGATAAATTCCTGTACACTTGAGTGGCGGGGTGTGGGAGAAATGCTATGTTGAATTCCTTTGCACTTGTGTGCTGTATATTGTCCCGATGTAAGCCCAGCGCCTTGTACCCTATCCAGCTGAGCTCTGGCTGCGCTTCATCTTTCAACAGCTGTTCTCTTCTTTCCCAGAGGACTCGTTCCCTTTCTACCTGCCGGGTTCCTCCAGATCAGTATACCAAGCTTCTCATCGATGGAGCGGAGGGCGCTGCATGTCTCGAGGCAAGCAACTCACGTGCAGTTTACCAACATGCAGGCTAGTGTATGAGCACAGCCAACAGCCAATCGCCAATCACAACAAAGAATCAGAGTGCCAGGTGAATGACAGCCAACTACTGTTCCTCAGCAGCCTGCAGCGCCGCAAGCAGCTGCTCATTAGCTGCCTCCAGCTGTTGCTCAAGCGTAGCAGCCTCGTCTTTGAGCTGCTCAGCGTAATCCTGCACAGGCGCACATGCACACATGAGCGCAGTGTCTTGTCACAGGCAGTTTGACAATTACACACCATGGCCAACCCCATAATGAGGGAGCCTGATCACATGCAAGGCATAATGCATCCCTTGAACTCAAAATCTTTGAACAGAGCAAGCACACTTACAGCATGCAGTGGCGCAGCACCCTGTGCGCCTTACCTCTGGGATTTCCGCCAGCAGCAGCGTTGAGGAGTTGAAAATGCCCTCCGCTGAGCCACGGACCTCCTCGTTGTCCTGCAAGCGGCAGCATCGACAGGCACAACAGCAGGGCGGGGAGCACAGGGTGTCGGGATCTTGGCGTGGTTGAGCGCAAGCGCAACGTTGAAATGGCATGGCAATTTGCTGCCTGCAAGGGAGCGCTCCAACTGCCTGCTGCTACAGAACGCGGCTTCACCCTGTGTCCTTTCATGCGCCCTGTCCCCGCCCCGTCCCTGCCCCGTCCCTCCCCCTACCCTGCCCTGCTGGTGGCCCCCCGCTGACCTGCCCCACTACCCAGCACAGTCCGCCGCCTTACCTGCGGTGGGTACATCGCTGCGCCTAGGTCCTCGCAACACTTCTGCAGTGCCCGCGCATGCCACAGCACGTTCTCCCATGCCTCCAGGCCAGTGTCTGCATTCACCGCCGGACCTGCAGAGGCAGGCGGTTACAAGCAGTCATGGTCACGTAACGTTATGCCCCTCACATCCCTCTCATCTGCTCCAGCACTTCTCTCGTTGCTTGCATCTCACCTCCCCACCCCCACCGCTCACCTCTCAGCAGCAGCTTGGACACCGCCCTGAGCACCTTCCCTGCAGCTTCCACCAGCTGCCTTGCAGCACCCAGCGTCCGTGCCTCCACTGCTGACACCTGGCCTGCCTCAAAGTCCACCATGTCCTCCAAGCCATCGTCTTCCTCCTCGCCTTCGCCTTGTGTCCCTGCCGCAGCTTGACCACCCGCTGCGCTGTGGCCGTTGGAGTGGCCGTGGGCATGGCCATTTGCGTCGGCGTGTGCACCTGCTTCGCCCTCGTCCTCCTCAATGTCTGCTAGCCTGGACGACTCCTCTTGAAGCTCAGTCATCTGTCAAACGGAACGGCAGTGGCGGTGACCGCAGCGTCAGTCAGTAGCAGGAAGCTGCCGCTGTTACGCAGAACCGCAAGACCAGTCTGTGCCCGTGCACACTGCATGCTGTCCAGTGTTGCGCTCATGTCGTAACCTCGACTAAAAGCTCACACGTGAGACTCATGTGACATGCCATCCTGCCTGGCCTCCATCGCTCCGTTCGCCGTACCCATCACCAAGTTGTGGGCGCCTCCCTTCCCATTCCGGTCTGGCGCTCACCTCCCTAATGACGTCCTTCATGGAGAGCAGGATCGTTGTGATGTTCTTGAAGGTGCTGCCCTTGTTGTACAGGGGAACGGCCTTGCAGGCGTCAATGGCACCCCAGCAGTGGCCCACTGCAGCCTTCAGTGGCCATGGTCGTTGGCCTGGGCGGAAATGATGCACTGGGTCATGATACCCAGATCTCCATGATCATTCAGGGCTCGAGTGAGAGCTGCTGCCGCAATCTGGGCATAGTCAATGAGGAGCGGCGTGAGGCTTGCATGGGGCTGCTGGTGACGGCGGCTGCACATTCGTTCGCAAGGCAAACATGGAAAATATCGGCGGAGGCAGCTGCCAGTCCTGTAGCATGTTACTAAGCCCTGCTGTAGGAGGTTTGCACACTGCGAGCATGCACTGCCGAGAGGCCCGCCGCGCGCAAGGACCTGGCGTGCACAGTCCCCACATGCCAGGTGTTGCATTGGTTGCACGCCCACTGGACGCCGCAATACAATTGGCCGCTCACGCTGCCTGCGGATATAACTGGCCTGCATGAACGCACCGCGGCATGGCTGCCACGGCGCAGCGCGTCAGCCCTCGATCCCGAGCCTCACCTTGGCGCCTGCGTGCCATACGCCCACCATACAGGAAACAAAGCTTGTGCTGTCCCCAAGCTGCTTCGTGCGACACGCTGCCATACATTTCTCGATGACAAGAACTTCGGTTACCCATCATTTCCCCACTCTTCGACGCGCGAAAGTCCTTTGGTCCTCGTGCAACTATATTGAACCCCTGCCACGCTTAGCGAATTCAAGCTTGCGACTCCAGTATCAGAGGCACAGGCACAGACGCAGACCGCAGACACCTGTTGCAACACAGGGCGATGTCGACCGCAGCACGGGTGCGTCTTTTGCAGCACGCTCAGAAGTCGCTGCATCAGCTGCGCAGGAGCAGGAGCTCCAAGGCTCGTGTTGGGGGCGCGCCACGCGTTCCAGAGGCAGCTTCCCATGCACGACCCTCAATTGCATTCGCTGCCTCTCCTCGCACGCAGCCCCTGCCAAACATGGCGCAAGATGGCAAACCCTTTGGGCAGCGACGGGCAAGGGACGCCTTGCTTGCAAAGGTTGGTACCTAGGGGCAGAGACCCCTTCCTGTTGCATGGTTGCTGCTGCCCACGAAGCAGCCCCGAAGCCACACCCACAGCTCGCGCAGCCCCCAGCGCGCCAATTCGAGTCCATGGGAAGCTCGCTGGTTGCGCACATGTGCTCCATGTCAAGTGGGGCTCAACCGTTAGGGGCGCAGCCTTCTGGCACTGCATGTGCTGCGTTCGGCCAACAGCGCTAGCCTGATCGCCAGCGTACATGGGTCGGGCTGGTCCGCGGCACGCGCGCGCGCACTTCTGGCGTGCTGCACTGAAGGACGGCTGCTGACTCCTCTCAACTGACTCTGCTTGTCCCCTGCCACCTGCCCTGTGGATGCGCAGCAGCTGCAGCACAAGGGACACAAGTGGTTTGACTCAGGTGCGACACTGGGCTGCGGAGCCCTGCTGCTGCTTGTGTTCATTGAAAGGCTGTGTTTTCCTGCTTTGCAGTGGGCCCTGGTCTTGAGCAGGGTCGTTGGTGCGCTACTGTCTCCACCTACCCCACGTAAACAGGAGCTCAACCCCATCTCTCCCTCTCCCTCCCCTCCCGCCAGCAGGCGAGTACTTCCTCGCCAAGGAGGGCCTGAAGCCGAAGGACAGCCTGCCAGGCGGCGCACCCGTCGACACCCTGCTTCCCAAGCTTGAGCCTTATGCACCTTCCTCGCCTGCGCGGGAGGCATCATGCATGAGCCGCCAGCCGGCCAGCACAAGCACAGCGGAGATCAAGCCCGCGCATGTGTCGGACTACTGAGCACCGCCAGCGGGGTCATGCTGACCATGCAGACGCAGGTCAGGTTGCGGTTGGCGGGGCTGTCCAGCAATCGCAAGGGAGGACTGCCGGGCATAAGCGGGGCAGGACGCTTGTCGCCAGGGGCGCTGAGATAAAGTGCCGCCATGGCAGACAAAGCAGGCCTGGCCCACAATATCTGCTGCAACACTTTGTTGGGGGCTTGGGGTTTGCCTGGCTGCCTTGAAAACAGTGCAGCGCAGGGCCATAGATGCTCCGAAGAAGGTAGCAGACAGAGCTGCAAGAAGGGTGCACCACCAGCAGCAGCATTCCAAGCAAGGCAAAGCTTCTAGCCTGCCATTCTTCTTTGGCCAAAAGATTTGTGCGGCCTTGGCGAGGTTGGTTCTTGAGGCGGGTTGGAGGCAGCATGTGATGCTGGTGGGATGTGCATGCGCTATTTGCCGTGAACGCACCATGCCCAGCCATAGGCTTAAGTCCTGCATCAAGCACTTGCCAGGGATGCAACTTGCGCACTGGTCAAGCTGCACTTCTTATTGCCATGGCAGCTGTCCATGAGCAGGAAGCCAAGTGTATGGTTGTTGCGGGTGCCCAACGTGGCCCACATTGCTCAAATTATGCGCACCCATACCCCTGCGGCGGAGCTAACCCATCCAACATACAGGCGCATTTGCTGACATTGATTCACATTTCGTTCATTCGGATTTTGTAGGGGGTGATGGTCGTTAAGGCACACCGGCCTTGCTGCGCCTCTGGGTCAGGGCATTTCTCCCACAGACGCCCTGCCCTCATGGCGACCCTTGTTGCAGCACGCTGCAGCGTCGTGCTCGTGATGGGTAGCTGCAGGCAGCTGCTGCATGCAGTATTGGTGTCAGGCCAGCGGGGCCAACCCGCATCACGCAGCACCGATGGTCACACAAGCCAGATCTCTGGCAGCCCAAGCTGCCGACTTGCCACCCTTGCTAACCTGGATCCATCTGCTATGGCACACTAGGTGCACAGGGCAGGGTTTACGGCCTTTCAGCCTACCAGCTGCGCAACTTCCCCAACTGCCTCATCCAACCCAATTGGCCACCATGCCTGGCTGCCATATTCTTGCTGCAGGCTACCAACCTTGCCTGTGTTGTGTCTTGCTTTGTTTGTTGTGCTCTGCATCATGACAAAGCTGCACTGACGAGAAAAGTTGCTGTTTCATCTTATTGTGCAGCTGTTGCTGCTTACCAGTAATCACGCAAGTTTGCACTGCACGCAACTTGCAAGGGACTGAGGGTGATTCAGACATGCAACGTGGTGCGGGTCCTGCGCTGAGCGTGCATCGGTTCCAGTCTGCTCGTCGGGCAATATCAATGGCAGTACTGCAAATCGCTACATGAAGTTGTTCGGGGAGTCCAATGCCAACAAAGCAATGAGAGGCGGTCCCGCAGGTCCAGTAGAAAAGCGTGAAGAACATCGCTCAAAGCAAAGCAAGCAAACCAGTGCAACAGCTCCAAAATTCAGGACAGCGTTGCGGCTACTGCTTGAACGTGCATCCCCAGCGGAGCACAGGGGCTGGCCCACTTGCAGAGAATTTTATGAGGCCAGCTGCTGGGGCCTGGTGCAGCGTGAGGGTATGCTAAGCGTGTGGGGTATGCAGCGGGAAACATAAATGGGCGCTCAGCTGTTGTCAGGCCCGGATAGGTGTTGTCAGGCCCGGGTAGGTGAAGTAGGTGGGAATGCACGCCGAAACCCACGGATGGGTCACTGGTGGTCAGAGTGTATGCGTGCTATGCTCAAGCGCAACACCCTCAAACACCTTGGCGTAAAGCAAGCATTTATGAGGGCCATCCTAGCCGTGTGGCTCCTGCCACAAACCAAGCACAGGAGAGCATGTGGCATGCATGTGGCATGCATGGCCGCCTCCATTAAGCCGGTTCCAAGAACAGCACCCAATACCTTGTTGTCTGCCCTGGCAGCTGGCACGCACATGGCGGTTACTGGGATTGTGTTGCGTCCTCAATGAGGTCGCTGAGGTGTAATCACTGCACTGCGCTTTCCACCCCGTGTCTAAAATGATGTTGCAAAAGCTTCAGCAGGGTCCCTGACGCTAAGTCCAGTCCTTGCCAGGTAATCGTCACCACCCCCTTCCCCGAAGCCTGCTGGAACGCGCGGCCACGCACAGCTCTGCAGTATCTGCAGCATCCCGTCGGCCTCGCATGACAGCGTTCCAGCAGTGGCTTCAGTTACCTGTTGGCAGCAGGCAGCGGCATCAGCATCAGCAGCAGGTCCTGTTGCTGTGACTCAAAGCGGCCGTGCTACTCGAGATGCTACCTTTGGTGCAGTACCCATGCCTCCCAGCCTGCTGCCCTTTGGGAAAGGGGCCTTGCTGTGTAAACACGCTGAGCCGACTAGAGCTGCCCTACAGGCATGCACAATTGTCCCGCCGCCCGCCCAGGCGCCCTCTTGTCGAGTAGGCGTTTTGGCAGAACTCGAAACGCTGACTTTCCCGCTGCTTAGGTGTCAAGCCATGCCCTTGCCGGTGCTAGGTGCAGGGCACTTGGCACCTTGTCACACTCACGCCCTTGCCTGTGCTAGGGTACAGGGCACTTGGCTTTCCCGTCGCTAGGTTGTCACCCCGCCTTGTCCGTCACTCCCATGCCCTTGCCTGTGCTAGAGTGACCTTGAGTTCACACCCAGTCCACGTCCTCAGCACGACGTTAAACTGCTAGAGAGGGCAGAAGTACCCTGGTACTTTTCCAGAGGTCACGAGTTTGGTTCCTATTGCGGAAGGATCCTGTTTCGGTTATGGTTTCTAGACTTCGGGTGCCCTGCTTGCGGGGAAGGCCTTCGAGCCACTTTCGGTCATGAGCCTGTAAATCCTGTCCCATTTGGGACAGGGGTTGTATGCGCCCTCGCGGCGCCCTAAACAACTGTAAAACACACCACCACACCCTTGCAGTTGGACGCCATCTTGTTGTTGTTGGTGCCCTGGTTCTTCTTGCCATCAGAGGATGTGACGCCGGGGCAGGGCGCGGGGGGAGAGGGAGGGGGGGAGTAGGGGCTGCAGGAGAATGGTTGGGACGCGTAGCCATTGCACGAGTCCTTGTACGTCACGTAGTTGGGGCATACAACTCACAACATGGTGAATCTCAAACAGCTACATCGGCTCAACACACATGAAGAGTCAGTATGGCCATGTACACAAGATATTTGGCTTTTTAGCTTTGTCACGCATGATATGGCGTATGTACTTGATGCAAACAACTGCTAGTATGGGCTTTGTGCGAGGCAGATGGTTAGACCTTGCGTGGATTGGTGTGCATGCTGCGCTTCACGTTACGAGCTTTCAATTCATTCTTTCCAATCGACGAAACAAAGTGTATAACATTAGCTGGCCAGAAATGCGATGGCACACCATGATATTTTCGTACCGGTCTATCATTACTTGGTTCGCTATCTGGCTAGGGATAGATTCCTGGCCTTTGCGTGTAGCAATTGTGTTCGCGACAATGGTGTGTGCCGACGTTGTCACACGTTCTTATACCAGGGTGGGATGTTGTTGGCTGGGTCATATGTGCCCACGATAGGTGCAGGTGAAGGGCGACAGCATGGCCCCGTTGTTGGGAGATGCCGTGTACGTTGTGCTGCTCAGCACGGCAGCGGTAGCGACGCCGATGATGGTGACCCATGCTGGGTTTGCGCATCCCGTTTGGGCATGTGCAGACGGCGTCCAAAGCAGTGCGACGGCCAGGCCCAGGCAGAGCATGTAGCGGACCATCTTGCTGCTGCCGCTATTGTTGCAGCAAGCGAGACTCGAGCTATTTTGCTTCAGAGATGTGCGCTTGGGGCGCCTCCCGAAAGAGGCAGGCGTGTTGTGCTGCTGGGTGCCGAGCAAGGGAGGCGAAGCGAAGAGCAGGGCACGCTCTGTGATACGAGAGAGGACGTCCGCGTGTCCAACTGCCATGTTGCAACAGCTGCGGCGAAAAACTGCGCGCTCGCGAGAGCAATTTGCTGCATGCGTTGTTGTGCGCCGCGCAGAGCTGTCTGGCAGCTACTTCAACAGCCAGCGGCAACAGCCAGATGTCATTTGAATCAAGCGCACGGACATCAGCGGGCGCAGCAGCCTTGCGCATGCTCACATGGCTCCTCGAGCCGTCTGCCAGGCACGCAAGACTTGCCTGGCATGCACGGCCATGCAGCCTCACAAAGCCAGACCCAACCGCTGAGCAAAAGGCACACCGTGCTGATGTGTACCTTGCTCTCCTGACCCTTGCGTGGTCCTGATGCTGCTGTCAACATGCTGATCTAAAACTTGAAAATGTAAATAAGCTGGGTAGCGTCGATTGTAAACACAGACCAGGAAAAGGGACAAGTTGAAACCTGCTCAAAAATCAAGGGCACGCAGCCGCTCAGCCTGCCAGCCTGCTGTGAACGTGCGAAGCTGCAGTGCCCCACACAAAGAGTGTCGGCTCTTGCAGACCGTACATAACATGAAGCCTGTTAGCCCAATGGGAGAAGCGCTCTGCAACGGCAGGGAACAAAGCACCCGCTGGGTCTGCATGCCACCCCTCAATACTCCGCCACCTCATATACCTGCGCTACACCTTCCCACTGCCCCCACAGGCGGGCAAGCGTGCGAGGGGCGCCTAGAGCTGCTTTCAACATAGGCAACGATGTGGACGGCGCAAAAGTGAATACCTTTTGTGTATGCAGTTATGATAACTCCGACCTCCTGCAACCTATCTCGATCGATTCTGGTAACCCTGCAGTTATCACAGCAGTTGTGAGGCTATTTTGACTTGCCTGCCTGTAGAGATAGACTTTTACACCTATGAGACCTCCAGGCTGATCGGAGGAGGTAAAGTCTGTAACAATACACAACTTACAGCAGCAGGCCGAGAGACGCTGAGCCTCGCTCTGTCCCGCATAGGCCTCGCAGCACACCATGAATACGATTACAAGGTCGGGGACTGCTACTTCGACAGTTTGGAATACCTCACAGGCGTACCCAGCGACACCATTCGCACACTGGCAGTGGAAGAATTGCGCCAAGCTTTGAAAAACGCAGACGAAACAGCCTTGCACTGGCTCATAACACACATTCCCGAGAGCATTCACAATGCACCTGCAGTGAGCATCCGTAGGATAGCGGAAGGCTACTGGGCGACCATGGGGACCCCCGCCTCCGCAGGAGACCTGAGCGCATGGGCAGACAACGTCATAGCACATTGGGCGGGCAAAGCGCTGACCACAAAAATACAGTGCCACAGATGGGAAGCTGCCACTGGGCACCTCCACTCGAGCACATTTGGAGACCGCAACTCCACTGCCTGCCACCATGTGCTTTTCACAGGCCCCACCAGAGCGGGGCACTGGTGGTGTCTACACTACACCCCCTGTACACGCGCTGACGAAGGTAGACACCCTGCCTGCCCGGCCACCAGCGAGGAGGTACGCAACCTGCACACGCAACAACAACACAGATGGCCAGCTCTGGTTGATGAGGACACCATCAAGATACGAGCGTCAGAGTGCCTTGCCAACGGCGGCAGCATGAGATCCCCCCAACCGCCTGACTGAGCTCATACTAGCAGTGATAGGAATCAACAGGCCAGCGCTGCGCAACAGAGCTGCTGCGCACGCCATGATGGCCCTAGATGCGCGCCATGCACGCCATCACGCTCACACTATGGAAGCCCCGCAGCGCACACAGCAAACGCAGATGATTGCTGAGGCACAAACCGCCGCGGCTGCCGCTAACACACACGCCACTAGCCCTACCAGCCTTAGGCACGCTCTAGGCGATAAGCCAGCTCCTGCGCTAGAGGCCACAAACAAGCGGCAAGGCAATCTCAAACCACACCTTGGACCGACAAGAGCCATCGCCTAACCTAAACCCGGGAAACGAAGCCCTGCAACAGAGGTCAGATCAACGCCCCAACGAACTGCACCCAAGCACTGAGGCAAAAAACACCCCAAAGAGAAGAAGCGGGGAGCAGAGGTCAGAAAGGGCTCACAACCTATGATCAGTGCCTTCTTCGAAGCGAGGCCGCCCCAGACGCCACCCGTACCCACGCTCATGGAACAAGGGGAGACAGCCCACGCCAGGTGCCCCCCACCCCGACTTACCAGGGAACAACCCACAACAGCAACAAATTGCCCCACCTCAGCCCGAGCAAACCTTTCCAGCCACAACCACAACTGCAACACCCCTGACCCAGCAAGCGCACCTTGAACTGATGCACTACACTCTGCGAGGAGGGCTGTACACTGCCGAGGCAGACTTCAGACTTTAGCTGATAGAGGAAGAACCCGATGTTGTGACACTGGCAGATGTAGGCTTGCGCTGGGACAAAAGAGACAAGAGGCTACAAGGTGTGGACCCCACTAGGACAAAAGACTGAACGCGTGCAGGTTATGACAGCAGTAGAAGACCACATTGCCCTCCGCAGTCAGGCAACCCAGCCCGAGGACAACACCTGCCATCACACACAAGGGCGGCTAGTGCACCTGAAGCTCGCGCTGCCGCACTCCAAGCCTCTGACCATCTCCGCGGTGTATGCACCTGTGGGCAGCCAAGGCAGCGACGACCAGGAGCTGAGAGAAACCATACATAGGGAGCTCGAGCAACATATGCGCACCACACACATCATCATGGGGACACGAATGCCGGCTTGCAGCCAGGCAACAGGGAGCACAACAGACGTGAGCAGAAAGACCCGAACAAAAAATCCTTTGCTGTCCGCAACGGCCTTATCCCCATGGACGCACACCTGACGCTGCGCCAGCGCTCATACTACCAAGTGCACCCCGACAGCACCGAAACCAGCAGCCGCATCGATGACATTACCACCGATAAGACCCTCACACAAGAAAATGCAGAGATCACCGTGCTTAACAGAGGCACCCTATCAGACCACCGGCCGCTAGGCGAGTGTCCGGGCAGCAGCACTGGACCTCTTCGTCCCCGCCGGGCGGCCAAACCGGCCCCCAGCCCTACCCACCAAGGTGCTGGTGCGCCCCATCAGCGAGGCTGACCGCAAGGCCCTTGAGGCCAAGCTCCCCTCGCACAGTGAGGGCCCAGCACAGGTCATCACCCAATTCCACTCAGAGCTCACAGCAGGCCTGCAGGAAGCACATAGTAGTAGTAGTAGTAGTAGTAGTAGTGTGTTTTACAGTCCTGGGGGGCACAGCTAGGGCGCATAGGACCCCTGCCCGAAAACGGGCAGGATTTCCTGGTACCAACATCGA
>JAWZTI010000492.1:0-27314 GCA_039880955.1 Chlamydomonas urium
CGCTCGTCCGCGAGCCGCTCCTCCTCCTCGATCGCCGCCGGCGTACCGGCGTAGCCCCTGTACCGACGGCGGTACGACGACGCGCTGACGTCCAGCGTTCCCAGCGCGTCCATGCGCGTCAGCGTGCGCAGCCAGAACGGCGCCTCCGTGGCGAACAGCTTGGACAGGTTGGGCGTGAACGACATTGCGTGCGGGCGACCGTTGCAGTCGGGGCACGCGATCGTGCCTGCAGCGAGGGGGCAGTGTTGAGCGACACCCAGTGAGCGATGCGAGGGCGCAGGAAGACCGTCAGGGAAAGGGCATGCAGCGCAAGGTTGGCATTAGTGAGCAGCCTGGTGGCGCTGCTGGCTGTGTGTCAGCGTGACGAGCACCCTCATGGCCACGTTGCCGTCACGTCACTTTCTGCCTGACCAGGGCCGTGTGGCCTGCACCCTGGCCACTCGCCCCCCTCAAGGCAGCAGCCCTCCTCACCTGCAGAGGGCCCGAACAGCGCGGGCTTGGGCTGGTCCTTCAGCGCCGCATCCAGGTTGTTAAGCAGCAGGTACTCCATGCGCACCTGACCAGTGTGTTGAGGGGCGCATGGGTGTGTGAACATGGTGTGCGGTGGCGTGGGGGTAAGCTGGTGACAAACTCTGGGCTGGCCCAGGGACAAATTTGATTCAAAACGCCCCACATAAACCGCGTGCATGGCGCATGTGTGCAGGGTTTGGTGTGATAGCAGCGAGGTGTCAGAGCAGCCAACTCAGCCCGCGCACACAGCACGCTTCTGCCTCCTACACAGCCGCTTGGTGTGCAGCGCGTCGCTTCACCCGTCCTGCCCTGTCCAACTCTCCCCTCCTTCCCCCTGTCCTAGTGCTCCGAGTGCCTGATGGGGCTGTTGTCGCACCCTTCCAAACCCTGCTTCGCCTCCCCATCCCTCTCCTCTCACTATCAGACATGCCTGGTGCTCAACCTGCCTGATGAGGCTGTTGTGCACCGTTCCCAACTTCGCCCCTCCTCCCCCTCCCCAACCACACGCCTGGCGATTCCAACTGCCTAATGACGCTGTTGCGCCCCCTTTGCAACTCTGCACCTGGGAGTCCCCCCGCCAGCACACACCTGGTGCTCAAACTGCCTGACAGGGCTGTTGGCGTCCATGAGGTAGTCCGGGAAGCCCTGTGGGTCCATCTCTGGTGGCAGCCAGTTATAGTCCATGCCCAGGCGGTCAACGTTCTCCTCCAGGGGCCGGGTAGGGTCCAGGATCTGCACAACGGCAGGCCCATGGCATGACAGGGGCGTCAGCATCTTAGCATCTTGTTTCCAGTGTCCCAGGAACGAGCGTGAGTACGGTTGGGCAATTGCCAAGGTTATGAACGCATCGTTATGGGCCTTGATCTGGACAGCGCATCGTGCTTGCTATGCACCTGCTCCATGCTGCATCAGCCGCGCAGCAACAAACCTGGTCTGGCCTGTGTCACGCCCTTCCTCGAAACCTGCCTCAGCGCCATTCTTCCGCTTACAACGCCTATCGCCACAGCTCTCACTCCCTGTCGACATGCCGCCAGCAGCCTAGATAGAGGATCACCCTGCCTTTCGCCCCGTCATACCCCTGTTCACACCTGGTAGGGGATCTTGTCATACGTCTCGTACGGGTGCCCACCGTACCGCTTCATGAGCGCCTGTAACCGCTTAGGGACCTTCTCATATTCACGGTCAAGGTCGGGGAACAGGCCAGGGACGTCAGCTCCAGGAGCTGGTTCCTCCTCGGCGGGCGTGTCCTCATCAAGGTTACCCTCGTTGACTACATCCTCATACCTGAGGCAGTCACCAAGGGGCAGCAATGCAGAGGCACAGGGATGCGGCGCGGCACAAATTTGCCATTTATAATGGGAACACGTGCACCTCCCAATCCCACACCTAGACACTCCCACACCCACGTACGCACCAGTTGTCCATGACCTGTCCAAAGGAGCGGTCATAGTAGGCCAGCTTGCGGTCCCAGTCCTCCCACATGCCCTGCCACTCCGACTCTGCATCCCATGGGCAGTAGTCCCCGCAGTGCTGGCACTCCTCGGCACCAGCCGTGGACAGCAGCCTGCAAGACATGTGTGAGCATGAATCTTTTTGACAGCAGCAACAAGGGCCGTCCTACGCGCGATACAGCACAGTGCCTGTCGACCAATCGTGCGTGCCGCTAAGATCGTGACCTGCCGCAAGATCTGAGAAATGCAACGACAAAGCATGAGCCGTGCTGTAAATGGTCAGAGGTGACCCGGCGCCGCACCCCTACGCACCTGCCCACTGCAGTCTGCTCTGACAGGCGGAAGCCATTGTAAGACGCTGCCTTCTTGACCTTGTAGCCTTGGCAGTGCGGGCAAATGACGGTGCCCGCACCGTTGCAGTGCTGACACTTATGCATCATGAGCTGAGGGTAGGTGCGTCCGAAGTGCTCCACTATTGTGAAGCCCTCAGCCAGCTACATTCAAGAGCAAAGGCGCATACAGGCAAGCATGTCATCACCTGAACCTGGTAGGTCATCAACTTGCTGCGTGCATGCCCTCCTGGGGAGCGCCGTGAGCGTCTGCATGTCCTGTTTCTCACCCAGATGACTTTCTGAATCCACCAACACAGCTCCTGCACAGGTAAAAGGCAGCAGCATCAGTGCCCTGTGTGTTGTGTTGCTTGCGTTGCTGAGCAGCAGCATGCTCACCTTGTCTGGCAGCACGCGCATGATTTCAATGTAGGGATCGCCATCGAACGCCCTGGACGCGAATTGGCCCTGCAGCCGCGTCATGGATGCACAAGCAGGCGGCCATCAGGCACAAACATCCCTGGGTCTACACTGCGCACGCAATCGCACGCTGGCAACGTATCATCACTTGCCATGGTTCCTTATGTGCTAGCAACGACCCAAGAGGGCAGCTCGGAACTCGCTTTGGGGCGTGTGGCGTGGGAAAGGTATGAACTGTTATCTGCGCTCTTCTACATGCACGTTCCACTCACCAGGCGCGCTGTGATAACCCCTCTCCCTCTGGTTAAGAGGTAAGGCGTCTGAGCCGGGCGCCGACGCCGGCAGCGAGCTCCAGCTCATGCGGGCTGCGCACGAACGCTTGTCCCCTGTGTTGCTCGCTGCATGCTGCAGCAGCGGTCTGCCGTGGGCGCCTTCGCTGCACCTGAGCCCTTGCCTGTGCTTGTGGCCGCAGGGTCAATAGCTCAGAGCAGCAGCAGCCACATGGCGACCACCTGCAGCATGGCCAGCTGTGGCTCTCGGGTGACCGCTTTCAAGGGTGCGCAGGTTGTGCGGGCGCAGCGGTCAGCCGTCGTGTGCCGCGGTGCCACCGGCGCGGTGATGGTGAAGAAGGGCATTCACCCCGAGTGGCACGGCGAGGCCAAGGTCATTTGCAACGGCGTGGAGGTCATGACCGTCGGCGGCACCAAGCCCGTGTACAACGTCGATATCTACTCTGGGAACCACCCCTTCTACCAGGGCAATGCCAAAACCTCCATGGTCATTGACGAGGGCCAGGTATGTGGCGGCCGGGGCCTTGCGCCACTGCTGGCAGTGTCTTGACAGTGGCAACATGGAAGCAGTACCAGTAACACCATGCATCACTTGCAACGCTGCAGCTGAACAAGTTCAAGAAGCGCTTCGGTGATGACGACGAGCTGAACACGGTAAGTCTGGTGCCTCCTTGCCTAAACGATGGGAATGGGCTGTGCAGTCGACCTTCATGCATGGCATAATATGGGCTTTGAGATTCACAAACTTGCATTGCGGCTTCCCTGCAGGTTGCACCCGTCACCGCCAAGGCTATCATTGTCAAGGAGGAGAAGAAGTCTCCTACCAAGGGCAAGGGCAAGAAGTAAATGGACCTTACAGTGCACAGAGTGCTTTTCGTTTGGGCGCGCCGCGCAGGGCCCGCCAGTTTTGGCTATGTTGGTGTGGCAAGTTTTGGGTGGTCCCGGCCACCTGCCTGACGATCTGAGGGTTGCAGCTAACCACAGGGATTTTTAAGACAGCTTGGGGCATGTCACCTCTTTGTACCAGTGGTGCCATGCATCATGTAACCAGTGCTCTTCAATTCTGATTTGCGTGCTGGCTAACAGATGGTTGGCAGCTGCTTTTTTTCGCCGTAATCCAGGGTGTGGCCTGATGCGCACACGTGTGGACATTGCTGGCATCATCATTCACACAAGCTTTACAGAAGTCGCTCGCAGGTGGCCAAATCCTGCCAACAGATTTTGGGTTGGCATCCAAGTGTCCAGGCAGACAGGCAGAGAAATTGGTACCTGAGTAGTGCCAATGTGCTGTGTGGCACAGGCTAATCCAGGTTGGCTTCTGCAGCCTCGCCGGCAGGCTGTCAGGTCTCAAGGCGACCCCCACAGCTCGGCAGCTACAAGACACCTGCCATCGCTGTGGTCATAGCACACACCATTTGTGACAAACGTGGTGACAACCCCATAAAGCAACAGTGAAGTGAACACCTGCAGACCAAGCCAGTCCTCCGGTTCGGCTGCACTCGCGGAGCACACCCAAGGACTTGTCGCACAGGCCGCTCAAAAGCACCACACACCTGTCGTGCTTCCCCAGTGAACACTGGCAAAATACTCTACTGGCGTCCGATGTGTTTATCTCTTGCATGCCAAAACGGCAGGCAAGGCCGTGGCCCCTGCCCTGCAGCTCATTCGTGGACCTCGTCGTGGGCGCCATCGCCGTCCTGAGACCGCGAGGAGGACATGCGGGCCTTGCTCTGGTTCAGCTTCTCAGCAATCATGGCCTCCGCTAGCTTGACAGCGCCATATGTGCCAGAGATGGTGACCTCGCGCTCGTTCAGGGTGGGGTCCATCTTGCTGCGATCAGAGATCTTGATCGTCACGCGAGCGCTCTACAGCAGGCAGTTGATTGTGACAGCAAACAAGGTTGGAGCCTGACAGGCATGGCAGTGTCCTTCGACGCCATTACAGATAAGCCGTTGATCACTGCATGTCAGATGTCACATGCATTGGGCTGGTGAGTTGCTAGCAGCTGGTACCCCAACATGCTGCAGCCGCGCCGCTTGCCCTGGCCCATGCCAACTTGCTAGCCTAGCATACCTGCTGGATGTCAACCAGGTTCTGGCCCTTCCTGCCCAGGATAGCACCGACGTCGTCATCGGGCAGCATCAGGGTCAGAGACGCCTGCAGGTTGCTGAGCACGTTCTTGGCTGCTGAGCTGCGAGGAGGCAGCACAACGCCCTGACTGGTGGCCAGCTGCAGCGTGGTCTCCATGTACGATGCATACTGCTCAGACATGGACAGCTGTGCGATGCAAAGAGGGCACGGTGCAGCACTCATTCAGTGCCGACGCGCACCAATGTTATGTGTGTTTCGGATGTCCTGCTACACGAGAGGGTAAAACCACGATATCTCTACGTGTTTAGGTGTGATGTTGCCCTGCCATTGCAAACGCTCTGCGCCTCTGCTCTGATGAGTGCAAGAGAACTCAGCCCCACATCCCCTCGTCTGCCCGCCCAGCGCACCGTGTTCAGCACCAGGGCAATGGCACGCAGCACCTGATCCCTTGCGCCCGACACCGTGATGGTGCGCTCAGGGTCGCTGGGAGTAAGCTCAGACAGAGACTGAACCCTGATGGTGGACCCCGAGTCATTGATGAAGTCACGGACAGTCTGGCCCTTGTGCCCAATCAGCAGGCCACACAGGCGGCGGGATAGAGCAAGCTTGACCTGTGGCAGCACACAGTCATGCATCCATGTGCAGTGTGAGCATAGCAGGTGCAGGACACAGGCAGATCCGTGCTGGGCGTAACATGCAGTGACTCATGCATGCCACCTGCTCGGCATTGCACACCTGAGACTCGAACTGCTGCTCGTCGCGCGAGTTCCTGGACGTCCTGGCAGACTTGTTGCTGCTGGCCAGGTCGCCATCGCGAGAAACCTTCTCGAGAATCAGGAAAATTGAAGTCAGCACCGAGTGCAACGTGCCGGACAGCAGCAGCACGCGGTCCGAAGTGCCTGCCGAGGCACAGAAGGGCACAGGTGCGCGATGAGACGCACTCGCGGTGACTACGGGCGCGGCACAAGCCCAGTGAAGGCGCCTACTCACCTGGATAGAACTCGCCAGCGCGGGACAGCTGAATGCGGGCTCCCGAGGAGCGCTGCAGCTGCTCAATGTTTGCACCAGACTGCAAACAGGGACACGCAGAACAGCGAATTACAAGGACAAAGCGGCGACAGCCACCGACCAGCCCCAATGCACGCGTGCAGCGCGCTCACCTTGCCAATGATGGAGCCTGCCACAGTATTGGACACCAGCACCTTAGCTACCACCTGCTGAGTGCCAGTGGGTACCTCGCCGCTGCTGCCTGCGTGTTGGAGTACGCATGCAGCCTCAGAGCTCAGATGAAGCGGACAAACAGCTGCTCTAGCATGCCAGCATGCATCCAGCGCCGCGGATTGCATGGCTCTGCCCCGCGCAGGGCAATGCTCTGAGCAAACTCGGTTTTCGGCCCCAAGATCGCGCTCTGCACCCTCAGCCTACCCCCTGCCGACGCAATGTACTGAGCCACCTCCGAGCCAACATCCTGTGCGGCACAGAACAAACGCAGCGCGTCAGGGCAAGGCAGTCGATCGCAGCACTGCCACACTGCGTCTGCTGCCAGCCGGCCTTGCCTGCGTTGCCATGGCGGTGACGGAGTGGATGAGCGAGGGCACAGAGGAGGGGATGGGTGTTGTGAGGGTGACCGTTGCGGCACAGACCTGCAATAATTTGCGGGGCGGTGTGGGGTAGGGGTCTTTCCCTGCATTTTGTGTAGCCCTTTACTGCTGCTTGCGCGCGCACTTATGGCGGTGTGCAAGCGTTTAGTGCATTTTAATAAAGTTTGATTGCCGGATGAGGTGCTAATGATATGGACATGTTCTTCTTGTTCAAGTCCCAGGTACGGTGATGAGGCTGGTTTTCGCCAGTAGTCCCTACCTGTGCAGCTGCTCACCTCTACATCTGCTCACCCCGGGCATCGGGCAGGCCTGGACGCTACAAGCACATGGCACAAAATCAACATGGCCATGATTTGCTGTCATTGCCACTTGAATTTCAGTTGCAAGTTACCTGTTTGCCTGTGATCACAAGTAGTGCATGTGGATGCAAGTGCTGGTGTGACTCCTCAACCCATGTGCATGTCAGTCTCACTCTTGGGCATGTAGGTAGGTAGGTAGGCCATTTTACAGTCCGTAGGGCGCGGCCAGGGCACAAAGCTACTCAGCAGTGATCACGTATGTACGCGAGTGCCCTGCTCGCACACAGTTAGCCACTTCAGGGCAAAGGCGCCTTATCAACCACTCCAAGACGTCAAGGCGCCGCTCCAGCTGGCTTACAACCTTGCGGGACCCTTCAGAACAGCACACGATTTCGCCCATGTCCAGCAGTGCCTCCGTTTCGAACAGCTGCGCACAGAAGTGCGGCACAGGGACAGTCAACGCAGCAATGAAGTGACCGCTCACCACAATGCTGGCCCCTGATGCCACCAATTATAGCATCCGGTGCCAGCTTCATGTCCTGGTAGCAAGAAGCTTTTGAGGCAAGTGCTGTATGCTGCAGCAGAACCATGCCCAGGCTGCCTCCATTTGCTAGTCCCCTAATCAACATGTCCTGAGCCTGGCCTTGAGGGTAGAGCAGCAGAGTGAGCAGCCAGCCGAGCTGCAGGCGCAGCGGAACGCCTGGACATTGTCCACAAGCAAGTGGTCACCATCAAACCACGTTCCCACCAGGGCGTTGCGCAGCTACAGTGGGCCCTCATCAGCACGACAGGATGTTCGCACAGCAAGCTTGAGCGCCGTGTCCAAGCACCTGTCTTCCTGTGTACGTTTCAACCATTCCATGTAAGCACGGTAGCTTTCTTGCCAATTGCTGGCAGTGGGTCACATGCCTGACGCATGGCTCCTGTTCTACTTGTGTGGCATTACAATTTGTAAATCACAAGTTTGCTGCCCTTCGGTGCAGCACCTGTACCATGCAGCTAACAGTCCACATCCGACGTGCAGCGCTCCTCGAGGGCAAGTATCTGGGACAGGGGCAGGTCAGCCATTTTCGCAGGTGTTGTACCAGCGCGCACTGGCGCAGTGCCACGCGCCTCCCTGCAACAGATGCAAGAGAAACTACACAATGCTCAGCAAATTGGCAGGGAGGAAAAGGTCTGACTTTCTTTCCCAGTTCAGTTCCCTGAGTGAGGAGAGAAAAACGGCTGACAGTTGAAGGGGAAGGCACCGTCATACAATCTGTTGAGTTGAAGGTCTCATATGCCAGTTCTGGCGCCTTGTTGACTGTAACATGCTCTACCTACTCTACCTACGTCTCCGCTGCGGTGTCGTCCAGAGGGTGCACGCACACTGCCTCGCTCCGTCAACGACCCCGCTGGACTTGGGCGCCTGCGAGATCGACCATTTGGCAAAGTGCTCGCCGTACAAGCGTGCAACATTGAGCCTGCAGGAAAAGGGGGTTCAACCATGCCATTCAGACAGTAGCCGCGTACATGACTGCTTGTGGAGCCCCTTGCCGCGCTGCAGCCACTGTGCCAGCAAGGACTGACGTTCCTGTTGAAGCATGCAGCCCCCTTCATGCTCATGCACGTGCCTACGTTGGTCCTCCAGCAAGTTGATCATGTTCGTGTTGGCCTTCTCAATGTTGCTACCCAGCTTCCCGATCTTGTCGTCCAGTTTCTCGACCTTCTCATCCAGCTTCCGCAATGCATGGATGGAGTTGGAGGCCAGTGTCCCGACCTTGTCGTCCAGCCTCTGAAGCTTGCAGTTGCACTCAGAGGCCAGCTTCCCGACCTTGTCGACCAACTCCCCAAGCTTTGTTTCCATCTCTTTGACCGCAAACATCAGCTCCCCAAGTGTCTCAGGCACGGTAGGGTCGTCGACCATCTTCCTGCAGGGATACAGGCACTGGCAAAGGGAGAATATGTGTCCATGGAAAGAAAAGAAAGAAAGAACTACGCCCTTAGGCGTGGAGTTAAGGAAAGATGCAGTCCGCAGGTAAACCTGCTCCTACATCCTACCGCCGTGTCCATGGAACATATCATCGATGGTGTCCATGGAGCGGCGGCGCCAAGTGACTGAAAGACTTGCAGAGTCTCTGACAGCGTCTGTGTGGCTGGCCGCATGGTGAAGCAGCGGCGGGGCGCGTCACAATCAGTTCATCCTCTTGCACTTGCAGCCCGGTATTGCAGCGCCACACGCAAGTTGACACTTTCTGTGCCTGCTTAGTGACTTACCAATGGTCAACAGTGCCTTGCCGTGGGTGCAGGCAGCAGCGAGCCTGCCAAGGGCCCAGGAGCAGCAGCCAGCTGCAATCGCACAGTACCGACCTGGCCAGCACTGGCTGAGACAGACCTGTCCAGCGACTGGCTGCCACCATTACTGCCGCAGTAGCACCAAGTTGCACCAGTCACCAGCGCTACCGCAGCTGTTGTCCCTGCCACCACTGTCACCGCCGCTAGCTTGTTTGCAGCCGCCACCCCAGCGGTTGCAGGTAGGCGGAGCAGCTCAGCAACCAGCCGCCGCCAGCCAGAGCAGCTGGGCCACGCAGAACGACTTGGCAACTGATCGCCATAGCCACCGCAATTATTTTGGGGGGGCTGGCCTGCCCAGCAAACAGTCTCCATTGCTACCGCGGCAGGCAAAGCTGGGGTAAGCAAACCTGCTCAGGGACCAGCTGTTTGGGTGCCTTGAATGCTGTTTGGGCACCTCAAATTCCGCAACCGCCATCACAGCTGTTGCAGCTACATGGGGCAGGCATGACTCGACAGCCATTCGCCACCACCCAGAAGCGGTCCATGCATCTGTGCAGACCCTGCCAACCGTGTTGGTGCCGTTCAGGACGTGAGTTCTGTGTGCGTTCGCCTAACAACCAGGCAGCCAGCCACAGTAATGTCCTGTAAATAGCAATTCTACTGATGGAGTGCACGCAAAGGGAACCCTGGATATGCTTGTTTCGGGTGTGGGGCATTTGTTGCACTTTTCAAGCTTAAAATTGATTGATTCAATCAAACGACGTACCCAGGGAGCCGCACCGCAAGCGCCCAGAGCTTAGCGCCTACCCAGCCCTTCGCTGCTGCACAATGGTCGTCCCTGCTCCATCATTGAAGGCGAGCAGCGCTCCATTCCTTCGTGACAGCTGTTGTGCTGCCGACGCGAGCCAGCATCAATGCGCGGCCCACTCACGCGGCGCGGCGTATGCCTCGCAAGCCGTGGCTATCACACAGTGCTGAAATCCTCACGCTGTCACTGCCAACCACTGCAGGCCATCATCCTAGTGGGTGGCTTCGGCACACGCCTGCGCCCCCTCACCCTCAGCTGTCCCAAGCCCCTGGTAGAGTTTTGCGGGCGCCCCCTTCTGGTGCACCAGGCAGGTTCATGGCAGGAGCAGCAAGCACGCAGCTGCCTGTTTGGATGTGCAGGCGCAACTGGCTCCGGCTGCTACAGCCGCCTCACTTCAAACTGTTGCACATGCAGATCGAGGCTCTGCGTGCTGCTGGCGTGACAGAGGTTGTCCTCGCCATCAGCTACAAGCCCGATGTGAGTTGCCTGCCTGCACCCTGCAGGTTGCGAACGCCACCCCAGATTGTGTACTAACAAGACCCACCCGCCTGGACCCCCTGCCTTGGTTCTTCATGCTCAGGTGATGATGGGCTTCATCAACGAGTGGCAGGAGAAGCTGGGCGTGAAAATCACCTGCTCCCAGGTGCGCTGACAGCGGCCCTGCTGCACCTGTATAATAGCCAGCTGTCACTGCTCCCGGCTGTTGCGCCCACCCGCCTGCGGCTGATGCCCTTGCTCTTGCACTGGCGCTGGTGTGAGCAGGAGACTGAGCCGATGGGCACGGCTGGGCCTCTGGCGTTGGCCCGTCAGCTTCTGGACGATGGCAGCGACCAGCCCTTCTTTGTCCTGAACAGGTAAGTGAACCAGAGACAGGCGGAGAAATGCAGCCCCACTTTCGTCCGAATGGGAACGGCTAGTGAGGCATCCAACAGGACGCGGGTGAATTCCCTTCTTGCAGCGACGGCCACCTCCGCTTAGCCTCCTGAAGCCGCCCAGGCTCCTGTGTCACACACTGCATGTATTCAATGCCTCGCCTCATTCGCCCTGCGCCTGCCTCCCACCCCTTGCGTTTGCGCCTTGGCAGTGACGTGATGTGTGAGTACCCTCTGCAAGACATGCTGGACTTCCACAAGGCGCGCAAGGCGGAGGCCACAATCCTGGTCACCAAGGTGGGTTTGCTGGAGCTCAGCTCAGCGTACTGGCATTCAGCGTACTGCATTCAGCGTACTTCATTCAGCATACTGCATTCAGCGTACTGGCATTCAGCGTACTGGCATTCAGCGTACTGGCATTCAGCGTACTGGCATTCAGCGTACTGGCATTCGGCACACCAACAGGTGTTTGCACTGTGAGTGCAGGCAGCCAACAACACAGCTTCTGCATCCTCTCACTTGGCTGCTTATGTGCTTCAACTCAAGTTGAGGTTGAGTCACTCAGCTGTGTATCCTGCCCAACCTCAACCCTCCAGGTCGAGGACTGGAGCAAGTATGGCGTTGTCGTGATGGATGAGTATGGCCAGGTGCAGCGCTTTGTGGAGAAGCCCAAGGATTTTGTCGGCGACAAGATAAACGCAGGTGGGTCACACTGGCTTCGCATGCGTTGGTCATCGCACTTGACTGCAACAGTGCACCGCACCGCAACCGAAAGCAGATGCGTCTGCGGTTGCTGCTGTGAGATGTCTCGATCCATTCGAACACTCCTGGGTGTAGGACCTGCAATGTGGCCTGCTGCGCTGCCTCTTGGTCTGCACAGGCATCTATGTGTGCTCGCCCCAGGTGCTGAAGCGTATCGAGCTGCGCCCCACCTCCATCGAGCGCGAGGTGTTCCCCCACATCGCGGCTGACAACAGGCAAGTCGGTGGCCGCCTTCCTGCCTGACTTGCTGCCCCCCGTACATCGCTCTCCAACACCCAATCATTGCCCTAGCTGGCTCCGCACCTGCACCTGGCGCCTGTCAGCAGTTCCCTTCCAACATGCCAGCGCCCCTGCTGCACCCCTCCTGTGCTGCAGCCTGTACTCTTACACGCTCAACGGCTACTGGATGGATGTGGGCCAGCCCAAGGACTACCTCAAGGGTGAGCGCTGATGTGTGGCGGCCCGTGGGCAGGTGCAACGCGGTGCGGTGGCCTCAAGCACCTGGGCCCGGCTTGCACAAAGTTGGGGTGTGCCACATGCTTGGACATTGTCGCGCATCACCTGCTGGAGATGTGCCCTCACCTGGCTGCGCGTGTGACCCTGACCCTGTGTCCAATCACAGGCACGCAGCTGCACCTTGACAGCCTGCGCATCAGGCACACCGCCCAACTGGCCTCAGGCTCCCAGTTCAGGGGCAACGTGCAGGTGCACCCTGCGGCCAAGATCGGAGAGGACTGCGTGATCGGGCCTGATGTGTCGATCAGCGCTGGCTGCGTCATTGAGGACGGAGTCAGGCTCAGCAACTGCGTCGTCATGACTGGCGTCCGAGTCAAGAAGCACACCAAGGTGTGGCAAAGGCACTGAGTGCCCTAAGGGGGTGGGTGGTTTGCTGTTGAAACATGCCGGTGAGTGTGCATACAGCCAGGCGGTTGGATGGTAAATGCAGCGCGTCCGCTGCATGGTCAGGCTGCGACATCAGGGTCCTGACTTGAATGGTATCGGTTATACCCATCCCGTGCTTTGTTGCGCCTCAGATTGACAGCTGCATCTTGGGCTGGCACTCCGTCATCGGCGCCTGGGCCCGCCTGGAGAACAACTGCGTGCTGGGCGAGGACGTGCAAGTCAAGGACGAGGTGTACCTCAACGGTGCCGTTGTACTGCCACACAAGGAGATCAAGGAGTCGGTCAAGCAGCCGCAGATCATTCTGTAAAGGGGGGGGGGCAGCGCCAAAAGGGCTGTTGGAGCCCCCATGCCTGGGGGACGGGGTAGTTGGAGCAGGACGCTTGCTGCGTGGATGCTGCTGTCCGATGTATAGTGCATGGCTCTGGATGAAGTGGATGTACATGTATCGAGAAATGAAAAGAAGAGATTAGTGTCAGGGGTTGCAGTTGTACATTTGGTAAGTTGAAGACAACTTCTGCATATTCCCTTGCAGAATGCGCTGGTGTTGAGAGGGAGGTGTCGAGTGTTTAGATTCATGGATCGAGCCTATGGAGTGGCAATGCAATGCTTTGAAGTTAGATTCATACTGCAGGGCTGTGTTTGCTGCTCACTTGATGATGTGTAGTTTAGTGAATGTTCTGAGCACTGCACTGGGTGGTTGTCAGATTGTGTGCTGAGTGGGCACTTGCAGGCTGTTCACTGCAGCACTCGATGTGTAACACAGCTTAGGTGTCCGGTCCAGCAGCAACAACACAAGAACCAAGAGGATCAGGCCCACCCCTGCTTGACAGAGCCTACGCCTTGCAAAACACAAGCGAAAAGTTGTTAGCAGGCATGCTGACCACATCCAGCAACTGCAGCCCTTGCGCGGCTGCACGTGTCTTGATGTCCTCCACGTCACGGTAGCCCCACTCGGGGTTGCGCTGGCGCAGGGACTCGTCGAAGTCGCGGTTTGACTCGCTCGTGTGAGTACCGTCGTCGATGGTGAAGGGGCCGTAACTGCGGCGCACAGATGTACAGCGGTACACAGCAGGGTGATGAGTGTGTGCGGCATCGTCATCATATGTGCCATGACACCGAGTGCGCGTACAAAGCTACCAACATGAACCGCATCACAGGCAAGGCGCGCTGCTGCGCAGATGCCAGACAGATGACTCACACAAACAGTACTCCCTTGCCAGGCGCTAAGTAGCGTCCTGCGTGCGGGTGGTGACAGCAGATTGGGCGCGAATGTTGCTCACAAAGCCCTGTCAAAACTTAGGCTTTAGGCTTGGTTGCAACGGCTGGCGTCTTTCTCAATGACCGGATCGTCAAAATCATGAATGCAGCCGTTGTGCTGCTGCATTCCCCCGAACCGCCAGATGCACCACCTCGTGGGCATCTCAGCACTGCCTCATCTGTGTGGTCCAGCCCCACACCTTCCCACCTCTCTTCTCACCTGCAGCCTCCAAAAGGCCCAGCGTTGCGCTGAAAGGAGAGATGTGTGTCATGTTGATGCAGATGATGGCATCGAGCAGCGGCTGGTCCTGGAGCGCCGCCTCCCATGATAGCGCCTGGTTAAGCGGATAAAGCATTACGTCAGCACTTTGCGGATTCAGTCATGGCGGTACAAGGACACAGCAGATTGATGTACACACCGGCGGCACCAGCGATTGATGGCAGGAGCTACCCACAAACAAGTAAACATTGCAGGCAAGTCAACAACAGCTTTGCAGCACCTGCTGTCCTGTGGCTGTAGCAACACCGCTGCGATAAGGCTACTAGCTCGCAACTGCAACAGCAGCCCTCCTTCCCCAACAGGGCGCCTATGCAGTGGCAGCGCCAGAGACACGGCCATCCCAGGGCAGCAGGGGCACGTGCCTGTGATGCGTCCAGCACCTTAGGCGCTTGCACGTTGGGCAGGCCCAGCGCGTGTGCAGCGATTGAGGGGAACAGCTCTGGCGTGAGGTCTGTTGGCTGGAACCTGGTGCCTGGAAACGCTGCTGCGAAGTGTGACGTGTGCTCGCCTGTGCCAGACGCAACCTCCAGTACGGATTGGGCACCTTCCGGCTTTGTAAGGGAAGAAGGGGAAGTGTGGAGGGCGGAAGGCGATGAGAACATGCTGGGTGCAGGCAAGCGGTACTCGCCGGTGTCCAAGCAGTTCAAGCTGTGCCGCGTTCCCACCCTTGGCCCCACCATGTGGCTCCTGCCCAACTACACCTTCCCCACTTGAATGTAGGCTACACAGGCAATCTCCACAAGCGCTCCGCAGGCAGGACCATCAAAGTCCAGAAAGCAAAATGGCGTGACGAATGGATACCTGCTCACCAGGAACTGTGACAGCGTTTGAAGAATGGGGGCCTTGTTGCGTGCAGCAGCAGGTGCGAACACCCTCTGGTCAGGTCCAGCTTTGTATGCCTCCATGGTGTTGGGTAGTTGGATTGTGCGCGCAGGGGGCTCTGCGTCAGCCATGGCTGACCTTGTGTTGGGCCGAGAACAGTGCAGCAGCAATGGTCTTGGCAGCACCCGGCAGTATGCGGGGCAGCTACGCAACGCTGGGTGCCTCATGCACAGCGGTTCATTCAGGCGTGCAGCATGGCCACCCCTCAAAACTGTGAAGTGTGGTAGGTGTGGGACAGGGCTCCACCTCTCGCGCAAGCGCATTGCAAGCCCTCTTTGGAGGAAATCAGATTCCAATGGGTCAGTACATCGCTGGGTGCAACCGCATGGGCAGATGTTCGATGGAGCATGGGGCGGCAGCAGCCCGCCAGCCGGCAAGAGTTCGCCATGGGCATGCTACCGCTGCAGCACGCGGTCCATGCGCTACTGCATCCATTGAGCCAGCTTATAACCGGCGGCGGCAGCGTCCGAAAAGCTAGTGCCATACCCCTGACGGCCGACTGTGTCCCCTTGGGCTTATACGTTGCATGCATGCACCCACCCTGCAAACTGCGGTCCCGCAGCCAAGGTTAAGGCGCATGAGCTGCGCAGCAAGAGCAAGCAGGAGCTGCTGGCTCAGCTGAAGGAGCTGAAGTCGGAGCTCAGCGGCCTGCGCGTCGCCAAGGTCACCGGCGGTGCTCCCAACAAGCTGTCCAAGATCAAGATCGTGCGCAAGTCCATCGCGCGCGTGCTGACCGTGTACCGCCAGAGCCAGCTGGCCGCCATCAAGTCCAAGATTCAGGAGGATGCCAAGGGCGGCAAGGTGCGCCCATGCGTCAGCACAGCAGGCTGTCAGCAGGCTGGTTCAGCACTGCTGGGTGTGTTGCACGGGTGTAAGGTGCAGCAGGCCATGTGTGCCACCCTGAACGTGTTGCAGGGCCCCAGGCACACCCTAGGCATGGGATGAGAAGGGCTGCAGCCTGTATACAGTGTGGCTTCCACGCTGCCTGAACATGTGTCTGCCTTGCGGTGCTCTTTACACCTTGTCCCCTTTGCCTCCTGTCAGGCGTACCTGCCCCTGGACTTGAGGCCCAAGAAGACCCGCGCCATCCGCAGGCGCCTGACCAAGGCGCAGGTGTGTATGCAACCGGGCAGCTGTCTTTACGGGCATGGTAGCTAGCACGGTGGTCAGCAGCGCAAGGAAGACGTCGCGGTGCTGCCGTGGCTGCATCCGGCAGTGTGTATGAAGTGCGATGGCGGACAGAGCGGCGCGTTGTTCAGTGCTGCTAGTCAGTTGCAGCCATAGACACACAACGACCCTCAGCAGCAGGGCGACGGGCAGCAGCAGCAGCAGGGCGACTGGCAGCAGCAGCCACCTTGGCAGCAGCAGCGTCACGAGAACGGACTGGAATAGGTTGACCTGTGGCAACCAGAAGCATTGCCTGAGCTGCAGCTGCAGCGCATCGTGCAGCAGGGCAGGAGCTTGAATGCGCAGGAGCGGCGGCAGTAGCGACGGTGGCAGCTGCAACAGTTGGGATGGTGCGATGGTGGCCAGCAGGCATTCCCAGCTATGGGCTAAGCTGGGGTGGCTGACAGGCTGATGCAGCAGACAGCCGCAGGTTGCTTCAACAATGTGTCGGCAGACAGCGCTGGCTAAGTAAGGCAGCCATTGGGAGCAGCAGCGTTCACCCAAGGGCAGCAGGCTTGTGCTGCAGCAAGGGCATGGCGCATCACCGAGTGTTACTGCAAATGCAGCTGCCCTTGCTGCACAACCTGAGCAGCGTGTGTGTATGTTGTGTGACGATGATGGCTCCGCAGGAGGGTGGAACGGGAGGGAAGGTTGGCAGATTATGCTTATACTTGCCTGCAGCACACCTGCCCATATAACGAGGTGCTTCGTTTGAGACGCTCTCAGTTTCTCCAATGTCACATGCTTGTGACACCGCCATTGCCATCGTCTCTGGCCTTGTTCCTTACCCCTGCCCCTGGCCCATTGTGTCCACCCTCAGGCCAACAAGAAGACTGAGAAGCAGGCCAAGAAGCTGGCTGCCTTCCCCCTCCGCAAGTTCGCCCTGAAGGCGTAAGCAGAACACAACGAACTGCGTGCTTGCCCTGAGGCTTGGTGGAGCGAGCGCAGCTCCTGCGCTTGAACGCAAGTGTCACACTTGATGCTCTGCCAGAGTCCCTGATCGACAGGCACTGTCCGCGAGTGCTGCTGGTTTGGTGTCTGTCGCTTGGAACGCTGAGTGGCTGGCGTGTAACCGATGTGACCGGTGTGTTCCTGCAAGGCTGGTGATGCTGACTCAGGGACTTTTCTCAGAAAACAACGTCCTGACATACCTTGCGCTCAGCTTTGCCAGGCCTCAGCGCACTAGTTTCTCTGAGTGGGTAGCACTTGATCGCACAATTACAGATGCAATGCAGATGCAGCAAGGCATGGCTGATTGCTGCCATCAGCAAGCATCTGAAACAGGCATCATAGACAATGATTCATAGTAGCAACGACCAACCAAGGCTGTTGAATTACTGAGCAGTTTGCCCCTAGAGCATCAAAATGGGGGACAACATGGCTCAGCATGGTGGTAATGACAAGCACGAAGCCCCAAAGCTGCATTATTAACAAATTGTAGCCTCAAAATGTGCCACTCAGCAAAAAGGTGCTAACGGCTGCTGTCTGCTCTCACGAAACAGATAAGGGTTTCGACGGTGGTGCAATGTGAACAGGCTGTGGTGCCGCTATTCAAGCTGCAGCGGGTGGCGGCAGCAGCTTGATGAACCTGTTCATTTTGTCAACCATGAGGGGCGGCCAGCGCCGCACCACTCGCAGCCATTCGGGATCTTGATACTTGCTGCAGCCGACCTGCATTGCATATTTCCAGGGGGAGACGGGTGTAAGGGCGATGAGGCGGCAAGAAGGGGTGTTGCGGCAAGGGGGCACCGGCAACTAGACAAGGCACACTTGGACAACATGTCATTGGGTGGGGCGGTACACTTACACTAATCTTGTCGCAGGCAAACTCCCACTCGTCTTCTGCCCTTGCGCGGGACCCGCGGTCGTAGTACAGGGCGGCCAAGGCGGCGCGCATGTCGGCGCTGCCGGGTGCACGGCGGGCAATGCGCTCCATCTACAGCCGTCAACGTAGCAGCAGCGTCAGGGCAGCTGTTTTGGCAGGCTACTTGTACGCTGGCAGGTGATGGTTGCAGCGGCAGACATGCATACTGCAGGACCCTCCTAGTGGTGTGGCGGCGGCAGCGATGACGACCTCCACCCTCCCCTTGCTAGGATGTGAAGTGGCTACTTACAGCATGGCCGTAAGCAACACACGAGACCTTTTCAAATCATGTTTGCCGCACCTCCTTTATCGCTGCGTCTAGTTCGCCCATCTGCGCCAGCATCAGTGCCGCATTGGACGCTGAGAAGATGGCACCTGGACGCAACACGGCACACATGTGCATATGCTGAGTGCACAAATGCAGTGGAGGGATGAAGGCAGGCTAACGGACCAATGCCTGTGGCCGCACACTGGGGTCAAGTGGGGAGCAGGAACACAAGCTGGGCGTCCACGTGCTGCCAAGTGCTTGGTCTTGCTTGCGCCCTGTTGATGACGCACCATCCAGTCGGTCGGTGGTGCCGCCGTTGGGGCCCCGGAAGCCCCTGGCCTGCTGGAACAACTGACTGGAGGTCAGGTAGTTGTCGCGCGCCTCTGCAACAGGGCAGGCAGAGGGGGTCACAGGGGGTACAGCAGGGAAGCGATGGGGTGGGCGATGGGGACCGATGGTCACATGGGTGAGCCTGAAGGCTGAAAAGCTGGTGTGTTAATCAGGGTTCAATCATTGCTCTCTGCCTGCCATGTCCATCCTGGTTCGCGACTTCTTCTGCAACCCTTGAATCTGGTCCTGCTTCTCCCCGCCTGCCGCACCTGACCAGCGTCCCAAAGAGTTGAGGCAGTTGCCGCGGCTGTTGATGATGTAAGGGTCAGGGCTCTCCCTGCACACACAGAGGCCCAACGCAAGGCATACACCAATCCAGGGTTTGCTATGCGGATTCGCTCTGTTGTTGCAATGCATGCCTGCAGTGCTGTCCGCTCTGGTGGCCCTCCGTCAGATATGCAAAAGGTTACAACACATCCCGCCTCCTACTTCTGGCGTTCCAGACCCTGTCTGAACCATGTGCACCACATGCCTCTGCGGAGTGTACTCGTTCAGCGCATCCAGAGCTGTCCCTGCCACTGCACCCTCACTTGCCGCCCTGCCCAGCAACGCACCCCGCCTCCTACGCTGCTTCCAAGGCCAAGTCATACTCCTGCAGTGCCCCCTGCCACTCCGAGATGCCCTCCAGTGCCAGGCCTCGCCCTGCATGCAGGCGCGCCTTCACCACAGGCTCCGAATCTGCAGGCAAATGTGTGGGGAAGGTTGTTGCAGGATGACGAGTGTTGTGGATGGGAGTCTGAGGCAGGCTGGCGACAGGAATGGGTGGTGCAGGAAGGCAGGCAGAGAGCAAGGGAGTGACGCGCAGGTTCCAATACAAATAAGAGAGAGGTTTAAGGTTGAAGCCAAGACAGGCTTGTTCTGCGTTTTGGTGCTTGCGGGTGGCGTTGACACAAAAGGGTGAGAAGACATGCAATGTCTCTTGGTCTCTGAGCCGCGGACTAGCAAGAAACATCCTGACCTGCCTGTTACATGAAGCCCTTGTTCCCCCTCACCTGTCGTAAGGCGTAATGCTGCGTCATAGTCGCGGATGGCAGCATTGAAGTCCTTTGCATCTACCAGGACCTGTGGTGTTTTGCGATCACGACAGAAAGAGGGGGGGGGNGGGCCGTGGCGAAACAGGATGAGAAGTCCAAGCTGCTCAAGGTGTGGGTTTGCGTATGCATAGGCTTTTGCAAGGGTGCTTTACAGGCACTACCCCAACTTTGCAGCCTTGGCAATCACTCAGGTGGCCGCTGACACTATGGGAACTACAACCCAGAATAGCAGCGCACAACTCAACCGACAAGGTGTTGGCACCTCCCTGCACATTTGTGATGTCTTGGTCATGGCTTGAATGTGGCCATGATTGCTGCACGCAGCAGGTTGCGCAAAGCCCCTTTCCTGTCTTCCTGTGGTTCCACTTGCGCCGCTCCTCCCCTTGTTTTCCCCCTCCGCCAAATTTGGTGGCTCCCTGTAACCCCTCTGTCTGTAAAGCCACCAGCTCACCTGTGCGCGCATCTCGATCCAGCGCTGCGCCAGGGAGGGCTGCTGATCCAGCAACTCTCCGAGCAACTTCACTGTACTTTTGAAGTCCTGCCGTGAGTAGGCCTCAAAAGCAGCGGCCTGCAGACAGGATGCAGGGATGCATTTTGCAGCGTGCAGCAGCTGGGAACAAACCCCTCAAAGTGCATCACAGCCAAGGCAGTGTGTGGCCCATGCAGCGGCAAGCTCGGACCTCTAGCTCATCTATCAACGCATTGTCCACAACATCGGCAGCGCGTGCTGGTGCCTGTGCAGCTCCCAACGGCACCACCACGTTTGCCAGCAGCTGCAGCAGCTGTCGGCGGTCCACGCGAGGGTCGTTGATGATTCGATCGCAGTTCGGGCGTGCATGCGCGCTCAAGCGCGTCTGTGCCCGTCGCACGGGTGCTGCAGTGCCGACAGGGTCCCACTGCTGTAGCGATGCCATCGCTGTGTTGAACAATAGCTGCAGGGGTGTTGCACGCAAGGCTGTTCGAGCATACTGTGTGGCCTTCAGAATGCATCAGAACTGCACTGCACTGCTGCACTGCTGCTCTTGCTGATGCTTAGCTCTTGCTGATGCTTGGCCAGCAATCAATGGGTTCAGCTTACAATGGTGAAGCCAGCACAAACAATTGGTTGGAGAGAAGTCACGGTCCGCATTTAACAACAGGTCAGAATTTAGTACAAATCCAAGGAATTCTGTTGTCAGAGCTGGCTGTCTGATGGACAAGCTACGGCTGCTGGCCGGGGATGCTGGCACCTAACACCAACACCACAGCGCATCCAGTTCAAAAATTGGATGACCATGTGCGATAAGCTACGGCTCACATTGCCGGCATGGCTGCTGGATGCATTGCTGCCCCGGATGCACAAGCGAACATGACTACTAACGGTTGACTCTCATCACCTGCCAGGACAACAATCTGCTGACAGGCTGGGCGCGATGGGCTTCCATAGTGCCAGTGTGCGCACGCATGAAACCATGCAGCCCTCACATGGTAGCTACATGGGATGGGTATGAAGCCAAGTTGACAAGGTATAAGGGCGCGTCCAAACAGGCAATGAGGCCTCCTGATGGGGGAGCTCCAGGCAGCATGCCATGCGTTGCCCGCGGTTCTTATCAAGAGCTTGGTGCGTTGTGAGGTCAAGCCATGCTAGCGCTCTAGTAACCTGCGCCACAAAGCAACAGCGGGGAGGAATGTTGAGCACAGGCAAGGAGATGCATCCTTCAAGCCTCGGCCATGCAGGCTATCAGGGCCTCAGGTCAAATGCCACCCACAAGCTTTTGCCTACGGCCTAAACCCTGAGCCCTGCCTTCCCAGTACTCGGTCTCCCTACTGGACCTGCACCTGCCTTACGATTGTTTAAGCACCATCCCAGTATTGCCCGCTGCCCTCCTGGCCTTCCCACCCCTGCATCACCAGCTGTGTGTGCGCCCTCACCGTAGCCGACGCTGGTCTTGTTGTCTAGTGCTAGCTGCTGCAGCTGCGACATGTTCTTACGTCGGAAGTCGTCGATCATGCGCGTAACCTGAGCAGCACGTGTGGGAAACGTATGACGCAAGGAAGCAGCGCAGGCTTGAAGAAGCCCGGTACCTCATCGCCCCCACAAACTAACTGCACGCCTCTCCCCCGCCTCTCCCTCACCTCGTCCTGTTGGTAGTCGAGCGTTGTAAGCGCCGCCGCCGCCAGCTGCAGAGACGGCTCCAGCGTCTCGGGCACGACAGCCGTCGCCCCCGCCTTCTCCAGCACGACGCCGTGGTTGACGTCGCGCGCACGCACAAACGTCTTGACGCTGGGGAAGTGCTTGGTCATGGCGTACACAGCGCGGTAGTTGGCGCTGGGGCTGTCTAGGGCAATGATTGCGCACATCGCGCGCTCGGCGCCTGCGGGATAGACAGGGTGGGTGAGGGGCCGGATGCGAAAACGATGCGCGGAGACCATGCTTTTGTACCCAGACCCTGAGTCACAAGCATGACGCGAAGCCTGGCGCCTTTGCCGAATCAGTTGACCGGGCTGATTAGGGTTTGAAGACCACAGAGAGGCCCTTTTGGCCACACAAGTGCTCCATGCCTCCTTGAAAGCAGCGCTGTTGACACACCTGCAACCAAACAGCCATCCAGCACCCCCCCAGCACTACCTACCCAGCAAGTGCAGCACCGCGGGCGACCCTGCGTCACCATAGTAGACGGGTAGATCCTGCGCCTTGCCGGCTGCCACGCAGTCGGTGCCCGTGTCAATAGCAACGAAGGGGATGAGGTTCTCACTCAGTATCTGCACAAGGTGAGGTTGCAAGGCACAGGTGCAAGTAGCGGCGTCAGGGGTCCACACAGAGCACACCCCGGCAGTCAATTGCAGAAGGGGCTTCGCGCAGGCGACAGCGGATGCAGCATGAAGTTAGCAGGGCTCCGCTGCAAGGTCTTGGCCATGCTACAGCCTAGCCTCTCCCCAGCCCCTCAAGTTGCGCCCACCTGCGTGGCGCGCTGTGCACTGGGGCAGTTTCCTTACAGCTTCCTTCGTGCCTTCTGACACTGCCGCAGCAACAACCAAGCACCTACGTGCGCCATGACCTAGCCGCTGCGCCGCCATCCTCAACCTGCCCATCCCTCTCAGGCACCGCAGAACTGACAAATCTTGCCCCACACCCACCCAATTGGTTCTGCACCCCCACCTGCGCGATGAGCTGCCCGCGGCGGCTCTAGGGTCTGAAGCCCTGCCCATCGCCCCCAAAACACTGGCAGGTTCTGCAGTCCACTTGCCGCCCACCTGCAGCCCTTCCTTGTGATGAGCTGCCCGCTGCAACCCCTCCCTGTCAACCCCAAACGCCCTCCGTCCACCCCAGCCCATTCTGTCCTGCTACCCACCTGTGCGATGAGCTGCCCGCTGCGTCCGTAGCCGAGGATGATGACGTGGTCGTTCAGCTCCTTGGTCTCCGACTCCTTGGGCTGCAGCGCCTTGGTGTCCTTCTGGTCCAGCAGCTGGCCCAGCATGCCGCCCAGCGCCGCAAGGTATGGTGTGAGCGCCATCGACAGCGCTACCACGAGGTACAGCAGGTTGGTGATGGGGACCGGCAGTACGCCCCGCGCGACCGCCTCGCCGAACGCGACAAAGGCGAACTCTCCGCCTGTGAACATGTGAGGTGGGTTTGGGATGGAGTGGAGACGAGGGGATGCGCTGAGAGTGGCGCAGAGTGCAGGAGGCGCAGTAGCTGCTCACAAGGACGGGCAGTACAACCCGAGTGACTGCCTTGTCAACAGTTATGATTCTGATCCGCGCTTGAGACCCAACCTCTGTGCCAATGTTAAAAGCTTGATCAGCCCATGTCACAGCTGCACAGCTCCACTGCCCATGATCCCCGCAGCCGCACAGCACAAATCCGTTCCATCACCTAGCCCTCTTTGCTGCACACCCACCACCCGCTCCCGTCTCTGCCGCTCTTCCCGCCTCACCTGGTGCAAGCAGCAGGCCTGCACGAAGTGCCGCCAGCTTGGTCAAGCCGAACCACGGCCCCACAGCCGCCATGACAGCCAACTTGCCACCAATAAGCAGCATGATGCCCGCAAGCACCTCCTTCCACTGCAACAGCATTACGGCGGAAGGGTGAGCGATCAAGGTTGAGTGATTGACAGTAAGGAGGGAGATGCTAGGTGAGGGAGGTGACCGTCAGTAATGTGTAGTGAGCAGTGTCACGCCGGCAAGCACCGTGCTGCTACGGGAAAGAGTGAAGCGGGTCATCAGGGAACCGTTAGATGCGCAGGCGTGGTATCATTGGGGAGGTCAAGGCTGCGCGGCTGGCATAAACATCCAAGGGCGGCGCATACATCACAACATGCCGACTTTTGGAAATGTATTGACGATCCAGTGGGCAGCACTATTTAACAAACCGCCTACCTTTGCAAGGAACAGCTGCCCTGAGATCTCCATACCGACGCTCATGAAGAACAGACCCATGAGCAGGCCCTTGTAAGGGGCAATGTCGGACTCCACCTGAGAGCAGGGACAGATAGGCGCAGAGCAGGAGGGAGCAAGTGACGCGGCAGATGCACATCAGGTGCGTTCGCAGTCGCTGTCATCCACAGCACACATTTTTGAGAAAGAGGCGCGAGAGCAACGAGCAGGCCCTTGCGGGGGCCGCGTTGCATGTCAGCACAGTCCTGTCCCCATGCCCGGTCGCACCTGCAGCACATAGTCTGTCTCTGCTATCAACAGACCCGCCAGGAAGGCTCCCAGCGCCAGCGACAGCCCTGCCAGCGACGTGAGGAACGATGTGCCCAGCACCACCAGCAGCGTGGTGGCTGCAAATATCTCAGCGTTTGCGAACTCGCTCATCTGCGTGTCAGGCATGGATTGAGGGAGGGGGGCGTGGGGCAAGGCAGGTGGGGCAGGGGCAGCGGGCGTGATGGATGAGTTCAAGTCGAGCAGCCCTGTCCCAGCGCCACCAACGCGCACACACGCCCAACGTTGACTGTGCGTGCGGTAGCGTTCGCGCACCTTCTTGTACAGCGGCTGGATCAGCACCCTGCCTCCCGCCACAATGCCGCCGATGCACAGCACTGCTTTGACAGCTGCAGTGCCCAGTGCCTGCGCGATCTTGGCGAGGCCGCCGCTGCTGCCGTCTGGTGAGGGGGCGAGCAGGGGGATGAGCATGAGCAGCACCACCACTGCCAGGTCCTGTGGCAGGCAAGGGGTGAGCGCCGGGGGAAGGGAGCGCGCTATGTTGAAATGAGGGAAAACAAGGCGAGGTGGCTGGGGGATGAGCAGGAGCAGCACCACCACTGCGTGCTGCACCCCTTTGAAAGTATTGCGGCAGTAACAGCACTGAGAAGATAGCCATGCCATGCCCCAAACCCTGTGCGCACCTTGCCCTTACCCCATCTCAGCACTTGCCTCCTCTCCCCCAAAATCCTCACCTGCAGCAGCAGCACTGAGAAGATGGCCCTGCCGTGCCTGGAGCCCATCTCCCCTCTGTCCTCCAGCACTTGAATGCCAACCGCAGTGCTGCTCATGGCAAGCGCACCACCTAGGATGATGGCTGAGGGACCCGCCATGTTGGCAGCGGACATGGCGAATGCTGCCACACCCGCCAGGGTCAGAACCACCTGCATGGAGGTGGAGGAGGGAAAGGGAGCATGACGAAGGGGAGGTGGGAGTGTGGACGGTAGGGGGCAGGCACGCTAGCGAGGTAGCAAGTTGGGCACAAGCCTACCTGTGCAGCAAAAGGAAACGCTCTCCAGCCCTCCTTTCAACCTCAACCCCTTTGAATCAGCACGCCACCTCTCACCTGCAGCGTGCCCATTCCGAACACGTACTTGGCCAGCGACGCCAGCCTGTCCATGCTGAGCTCTAGGCCGATGTTGAACAGCAGGAACACGACTCCCATCTCGGCCAGGTGCTTGATGCTGTGCACATCCTGGATGATGCCCAAGGCATAGGGGCCCACAAGGGCACCGCCCAAGAGGTAGCCTAGCACAGGGTTGCCACCTGGACGGGCGACGTGGGCAGGGACAGGGGCAGGGTCAGGAGGGCGGCCATTTGCATTCACTAACGATGCCCAGAGCATGGGGGCCCACAAGGGCACCGCCTAAAAGGCAGCCCAGCACAGGGTTGCCACTTGCAAGTGTGCTGACACTGGCGTGGCGTTGGTGGATGGGGTAACGGGTGGGGTGGTATACAAACCATATGACATGGTACAAGCGGGCAGGTGTGGTGCAAATGGGGAGGTGCAGTACAGGCAAGACCATGGCAGGGGCCCTGTCATCCACACCCAATCCGCACCTGGGATCTTGCTGACCACGAGGGGCACGCACACGATGGAGGTGGCCAGCAGCGCAATGGCCTCCAGCAGGGAGCGCTCCGCCTCGTGGATGTGGATGTGGCTCAGCTGCAAGAAGGCGGAGGCAGAGATCAGGGAGAGAGGTGAAGGTGGGCACATGTACAGCAGCGCAAAAGCCTCCGAAAAGAGCGCTGCGCCTCATGGATGCGGCTCAGGAAGAGGGGGGGTGATGGATCTTGGAGGAGGCACGGCTTCAGCGCAAACAGGTAGACTAACGGCATATACCCGGGCCAGCGAGCGCACTGAGCCTTAGCCCTGCCAGCTTGTTTGCTGTCAGTCCCAGGTGCACTCTGTCCCAGGTCACCAGGGGCATGCTGTCTGCTCTTGGACAGACTCAACGCACCACACTAACAAGTCGTCCCAAAGTCCCAAGCCCCTACACTCGCACACCCCCACACTTGTCCCACACCTGCTGCTTGACCAGGTCCGTGACAGAGCCCAGGGCGGCAACCGCTTGCTGCCCAATGGCGGTGTTCTGCATCGCCCACATCGTCAGCAGACCAGCCGCCAGGATGAAGCCCCACTTCATGTAGTTGGGCTTGGGAACGGCTGGCGTGTCGCCCTATGCAGGCAAGGCATAGGCGTAAGAAGGGCATAGAGGTGGGCAAGGCATGAAGGAGGCGGGCGCAAGGTAACAGGGACGGCAGCGGGCGAAGCAGGTACCCCGGCAATGTAACATCCTGCTTGCCCTGCTCGCGAGCCCATGCACAGCACCCTTCCTTCTTCTCATGCTGCCAAGCCGTGGCCCCTCACAGCATTAGCCACTCCACGACTCCGCCCTTTACCTCCTTGCCCTGTAACCCACCCTGCGATTCTCACATCTGCCTCCTTCCCTGCCTGCCATCCCTGCGCCGCCAACCATACCATCCACGCCCTCTGCCCTCTCGGCCCCCCCTGCAGCCCCACCTGGTCGATAGACAACAAGCTGGGGTACTGCTTTGACGTCGACGCCTCGTCCCCCCCAGCCTTTGAGCCCGACGCTGACGCCCCTGCCTTCGCCTTGTCTGAAGCGGCGGCCGCTGACGCGTTGTCATCCGACGCCTGAATGGCAGACAGGTCGCCCATCGCCTTCTCCAGGGCCAGCAACGTCTCCTGGTTGGTGTGAACATGTGTGAACGGGTTTGGAGGTGTGGGGTGTAGGCCGCCTGTGACGGCTGGCGCTGTGCCACGATGTTGCTGCCTGCCGTCATGTGACAACGGCCAGTTGCCCCAGCGCTGCCCCAGCGCTCCTTGCACACCTCATTATGGTGTCGCCCCACC